>LOJH01035336.1:0-15793 GCA_001685095.1 Ellobius talpinus | reverse complement strand
GTATAAGCTAGCCGTGCAGGAGCTGGGCGGGACGAAAAGTAGGCCTGTGCTCCCTTATCACTACAGAGTTGCACTGGGCCTTCCTAATGTCTAAAGAGAGTAGACAATTCTACTGCTTTTTAAAAATAATGTGAAGGGAGGTGGGGAGATTGTACAGCGGTTAACAGCTCTCTCTCTTTCAGAGACAGGGTTTCTTTCTACAGGCAACTTGCTCTGTAGACCAAGCTGGCCTCAAACACACAGAGATCCTCCTGCCTCTGCCTCCCAAGTACTGGGATTAAAGGTGTCCGCCACCACACCTGACTCAGCTCTTTTCTCTCTCCTTTCCCTTCCTCCTTCCCTCCCTTCCTTACTCTATCTTTCTCTTCCTTCCTTCTTCCTTCCTTTTTGAGACAGGGTTTCTCCTGGAACCAGCTGTGGACTAGGTTAACCTCATATTAAGAGATCTGCCTGCCTAAGGCATGTACCATCATCACCCAGCTTGTTTGCAATTAACAGCTCTTATGACTCTTACAGATGACCTGGGTTCTGTTCCCAGTACCCACCATCTGTGGACTCCCTGCTTTCGGTCACTGCCCTATGCCCTCTGGTCTCTGTGGACACTTGTATGCATGTGGTACACATAAACTCACACAACCTCTCTCTCTCTCACACACACACACAAAACTAAAAATCTTTCAATATAAAATAAAAATTGTGTGTGGTGATAGGGATTGAACCCACAGCCTTGTGAATACAGACAGGTTCTTGTCCATTGTATTTCATAACTCTGTAGCTACCATTCATTGTAAGCTACATCGTAGCTAAATTATCCCAGCTTCTAATTGCAACTCCCTGTCTCTGCCTCCTGCATAGTTAAGATTACAAGCCTATAGTACTCAGCCTGATTATAATTATGAATTAAAATGATAGCAATAGAAAACAAGATGGTCAATCATCTAAAAACAACTTACAGAGGTGCTGGCGAGATGGCTCAGTGGTTAAGAGCACTGACTGCTTGATCTTCCAAAGAACCTGGAACCTGGGTTCAATTCCCAGCACCCACATGGCAGTACACAACTGTCTGTAATTACAGTTCCAGGGGATGACATTTTCATATAGACATAAATGCAAGCAAAACACCAAAGCATGTAAAATAAAATAAGTCGCCAGGCGGTGGTGGCGCACACCTTTAATCACAGCACTAGGGAGGCAGAGGCAGGTGGATCTCTGTGAGTTTGAGGCCAGCCTGGTCTACAAGTCACCAAAAACTACAGAGAACCCCGTCTCGAAAAATAGGAAAAAAAATAAAGAATAAATAAGTCATTAAAAATGTTTTTAAAAAAAACTTAGGAGAATATTTTTCTGGATGTGGCAGCGCAAGCCTTTAAGGCAGGGCCAGTAGTTCAACCAAAAATTCGCTATCATCTCCATATTTACGTATTAGTAAGATGAACAGAACATAAACGTTCCAACATCTGGAATGATTCATTTTGTATGCTTCTGGGAACAGGAACTAAATCACTCAGCCATTCGTTACTACCTAACTAAACACCTGATAGGTGGATGCTATGTGTAGAGCATAAAGTAGTTTTTTTGTGCAAATTAGGATTTTTCTGATGTCCACCGAAAACTGTGAGGAGGTGATAGTTAAGTCTGACCTTGTTTCATGTACTTCTGTAGGTTCAAATTCTGTCCACATAATGGAAGGATTGTTTTCTTGGGCTGAAAATGCAACCAAGGGATTTTGTTTTGAGGGGACTCAGAAGAGGCCAGGATGGACTGTCATCTGCAGTCAGTATGCAGTGGGGTTCTGTCTGTAGCTAAAGCCTCCAGGCAGTGAGAGAAATGTTTATACTGAATGATATGGCAGATTCTTTTCTTTAGGTTTTAATTATTCTGAAAATAGGGTCTCATATACATATACTCAAGCTGGCTTCAGTCTTACGTGGCTGAGAATGCCCTTAAACTTTACCATTGGGTATCATTATGACATCTTAAACTTTCTATGCCCGCCCCCCCAGTCTCCTGAAACCTAGAAATTCTGACCCTTTTCCCCCTACCTCCCAAGTGCTCTGGTTTATGTGGTACTGGAGATCCAACCCAGGACTTCACACATGCTAAGCCAACACTCCACAACTGTGGGTCTCAACCTTCCTGATGTTGTTCCTCATGCTGCGGTGACCCCCAGTCATACATTATTGTTGCTACTAACTTCACAGCTGTAGTTTTGCTGCTGAGTGGTGCCTCAGTTGGTATGACTACTGGAAATACAGTTTTCAATGGTTGTGACCCACAGGGTGAGAATCTCTGCTCTCCACCCTTGCACGACTATCTCAGAGATCAGTCCTATCCTCACTGCAGACTCTAGGGGTCAAACTGAAGCTGTCAGGCTTGCCCAGCAAGCACCTTGACCTGGATGAGCCATCTTGCCAGCCCTGCATCAGCCTTGAGATTACAAAAGTGTGTTAAGCCCAATAAGGCTTGACCTTGGGACAATACTTCTGTCTCAGAATCCCATGTGCTGAGATCATTGGCTTCAGCTACTAATCTTTTATATTGCATTTTATAGCTGAAACATGAGGGATTTTAGGTTTGTTTGGGGTTTGGTCTTGGTAGCCCTCTGAAAAGCTGTAACCACTAGGTCAGGCCTGTAGTCCCACATGTCTAGGAAGCTGTGGCGAGAGAATGCAGCAGCTTGCACAGTGCCTAGTCAGGGAGTGGAACTGTATTCCAAATTGAACATTTATATACTTGATCTTCTCAGTTAAAATATCACTCCAATGTTCCAAAACCAATGATGCACAGAACATAGCTTATGGTGATTGTCTTATTTATTTTTTAAAAATCACCCTCCAGTTCTGAATGTTGTTCTTAAATATCCTTAAGAATATGGACTTTAAGGCTAGAGAGATAGCTCAGTGGTTAAGAGCACTGGTTGTTCTTCACTGTGTCAGGTTCGATTCTCAGCATCCACATGTCAACTCACAACTGCCTGTACTCTAGTTCCAGGGGCTTTGACACTTTCTTCTGGCCGCTGCAGGCACACACACAGAACAGACACAGAGGCAGGCAAAATATCAAAACCCATTTCTTAAAAAAAAATCACGAATACTAGTCCAAGACATTAATATTATCAGATCTATTTTTGGTAATTGTGAATTAATGTAGTAGGTTTTAAAAAAAATCCTACAAGACATCCAGGCTATCTTTATACTAAATTAAAACTTTATTGAATAAAGAACACTCTCCCGAGCACATGATTAGATGGACTAGGTCTACATTACATGCAATGAAGCTGAACATGACAGTAGTTTAACATGGAATGTCAAACAAATTAGTTTTTCATTGTACAAAACGATTTATGTAGCTGACGTGCAATAAGAAAAATAGGATATTCAACATTGCCCAATCATATGTAATGAGTTTTTTTAAAAAGGCATTTGAAGAAACTGATAGATGTCTTTAGCATACAGTTCAAATAAATTAGTTACACATGCACTACTGAAACCTTCAACCCCTCTTGTATTTCAAATAAAATCTTAGTGCAAACATTAAAGTTGCTCGTCACTCTAAAAAGACTGTTAAACTCAGAATAAAAGTTCTGAATTAATGTGTAGTTATGTAGGAGAAAAATCAAATTACCAGTTACTACAAATTCCTTTAGGCGCACTTAATAGTCCACTCTAGGCATTTCTCTTTCTAAGTCTCTCACATTAATGACTAAAGCCTGTTTACAGTACTAAAATTCTATCATTCAAGCATCAATGATTATATTTCAGAGAAAGGAAATCATTCATTTCAGTAACGGCATTACTGCTACATTCTAAAAAGGGGAGAAAACGTAAGTAACAAAACCAGTATCCATAATAGGATACATGGAAAAAAATTTAGGGAAAAAGTGTGCTTTGCTAGCACAGCAGGGATTCTATAATGTAAACACCATATTGGCCCATACCACAAAAATCCATGAGGAAGGTTCAAATTTGAACATGGTGTGCATTTGATTCAAATCTGCATTTGTGAATCTACTTGTACCAATAATGACGAATAAAACACACGCTTACACACATGCATACCCACACGTAGAAGTGATTGTTAAATATCGAGCATGGCTTGCTTCCCTGATGCTAACTCCAAAGGAAACCACTCAATGACATTATACGACCCTTGTAGAAATGTCGACAGAAACCATTTGGTAAATGTAAGGGAACAGTTGAGGATGATGTATGGGCGACGGTGGCACAAAGGTGGGACAGATGTAAAAAAGAACCCACTGGGATGTAACTGCGTGGGTCATGTTTTTCTTTGAGCCTTGTCTGAACTTTGAGTTGATACTAAGAATGAGGATTGTGTATAGCGCAAGGTCTCTCCACACCTGGAGGGTCAGGCCTAGAATGCTCATCTGCAAACTGCAGGCTTTGACACTGGAATGTTTTAACAGGGACATAGGACAACCTATCGCTTCATAAGGAAAATGCAATGCTGAGGAAGCATGGGTTCCTGGCCAAAACTATTGCTGTTTCTTGATTAAAAAAAAACAAATCACCCACTCACTCACATATACAGAACCATTCTTAAGGTTCGGTTGGGGGGAAAGACAGAGAAAGCCCTTACCTACCTATGTTCACCCAATGCAATTCTTACTAGAATTTAAGTTCTTTGAATCAACTACATTAAATTACCAATATGTACCTCCCATATCCCCACCTGCTCCACCTAGCTATCCCAAACACCCCCAAGGAACGAACCTAGGTATTATAATGTCTTACACCTCATCACTGAGGTTGTTGAGTACCACCTCCAAGGGAACAAAATGAACACCCCAGGTATACTTCCTGTAAGCACCCCTTTTTCTCTTCCATAATCGAGCGGCTTCTTGATGCACAAGCCTCTTGTCTAGATCTCCAGGTCGTCAGGCCGAGGTCTGCTGCTGGCGCGGCTGCTGGCTCTGCTGGAAGGTCGCTGGTCCACAATGGCTAAGGGCTGGAGTTCATGCCCAGCTGCAATCTTTTTGGCATTCTGGTTGTCATCGGGGAAATCAAAAGGCTGGGCGTGGGAGTTGGAGATGGTGCTTCCGGCCTGCCCCATTCGATTTTGCTCGGCACTGTAATTAGCCCAGTTTTGCTCACTCGCTTGCTTGTTGTAATTGCGGCACGAGGAATTGTTTCTGTCGCCGGTAACCAGCTTGTACCCAGGAGGAGACATAGGCGAGAGCGGAGCGGTGGGTGAGGAGCAGCCATTGAAGTAAGCGTATTTTGGAGAGCCACAGTCTTTTGTGGGGCTCAGTGGGCCAGTGGTGGCATGGTAAGGATCGCTCCTCCCCTTCACGCGATCCTTAACACCCTTGAAGAAGACATAGAAGAGTTCAATGATATTCAAAGCGAGAGACACCAAGGACACCACCAGCATGAAGATGATGAAGATGGTTTTCTCGGTGGGACGGGAGAGGAAGCAGTCCACCTGGTGGGGGCAGGGATCCCTCTTACAGGTGTAGACAGCACTCAAGCTGAACCCATAGATGTACCACTGGATGAGCAGGAAGGCCACCTCGAAGACAGACTTGAAGAGGATGCTGATGATGTAGGTTCTGAGCAGGCCCCCCCTCATCTTCACCTTGCCATGCTCTTCGATCCCGTACTTGAACTTCTTGATTTCAATCTGCTTCAGGTGCATGTCCACGTTGACACCATCTGTCTGGGCCACTTTGAGCTCCTCCTCTTTCTTGTTCAGTTTCTCTTCCTTTCTCATCACGTAGAACACATGAGCCAAATACAGGAGCGTGGGCACAGAGACGAATATGATCTGAAGGACCCAGAAGCGCACGTGCGAGATGGGGAAGGACTTGTCATAGCAGACATTCTCGCAACCAGGTTGCTGAGTGTTACAGCGAAAGGCCGATTGCTCGTCGCCCCACGCTGACTCAACGGCTGTCCCCAGCAGCAGGATTCTGAAAATGAAGAGCACCGACAGCCACACCTTCCCTCCAGCCGTGGAGTAGGCTTGGACCTTGTCCAGAAGCTTCCCCAAGGCGCTCCAGTCACCCATGGCTGGGCAACTCCTACGAAAAAAGAAAGCAACTCAGTGATCATAAACCACAAATAGGTGTGTGTGTATATTATATATATATACATATACATATATTTCTTTTTCAAGCTGACTATCAAAATAAGGCAAATTCAATCCAAACCAAAATTCAAGTGCAAACCTGGCTTCATTTTCCAAAGATGAAATTAAGTGAGACGTAACGGCACCTAGCTAGTGCAGGAAGAACACCTCAACCCATAGGACGATGATGTATTCCTAGCTGTCACCACCACCTTGCCATGTGACCTGAGAGGCTCTCTCTGCTAACTGCCTTTTTTTTTTCTTCTTCCAAGACAGGGCTTCTCTGCATAAACAGTCCTGCCTGTCCTGGAAATAGCTTGGCAGACCAGGCTGGCCTCGAACTCAAGAGATCCACCAGCCTCTCTCTGCTTCCCAAGTGCTGGAATAGAGGCGTTAGTCACCACAGCCTGGCTGCCTCTGTTTATTTTATTTGTCTGATAAACAAAGACAGTGCTTGACTGGGAGGCTAGGGTCTGTATGCATGCCTAAGCAAAACGCTGATGTGTATCATTAAAGTATAAGGATCTAAGCAAGGACTTAGGAGAGGATCTCCAGGGCGGTACAACAACCAACCCTGGTTCCCAAGATGCTGGGATATTATCTACGTCCTAATTTTATGCTGAGATGTTCCTCTATGAAGTATCAAGCATGTAATTTGTGTGCATTCTGTATGAAGGACATTTGTGCATCTCTCTTTTCTCTTCCTTTCTTTTAAGGGCCTCCAGTGTTAACCCAAGTTGTTTTTGAAGTTATGCTCTTTCTGCCTCTCCCTCCTGGGATTCTAGTCATGTGCTCCCATACTTGATCTGTTTTCTAGCACGAGGCAGAAGGACTGCTCTGAGTTTGAGGCTATCTTGACACTTAGTCTAAGTAAGAATTTCCAGACTCATTTTCACATTTCCACTGAGTTCACTGGCAATGTCAGCAAATAGCTTGATAAACGAAAAGGACCACATCATGAGAATTTTCTCAGCCCAGCAGCCTTTCATGCCAGCACTCAGAGTCGGACAGATCTGAGTTCAAGGTCAGCCTGGTCTACACAAAGTTTGTCTCAAAACTCAAACAAACACAAAGAGTATTTTCTCAAGAAAAAAAAGAAAAAGAAAAACCCTTTAAATTGTTGGGATAAAGGAAACAGCTTCCTGCCTACTCGGAAGACTCAATGGTCGTCCTTAGACCAAGACATCCCAATGATCACACACAGGCTCAGAAGGCACAGTTTAACAAGGGGACAAAGCAACAAGCAGCAGGTACAGAGGCAGTCCAAGATTCAGTGATGAACTGCCGAAAACTCCTGAGGGAAGGGTGGGGTTGTGAACCTTCCCCAGCTCCCTGGGCACCTTTGATGATGACCAGACTCCTGCCAGAACTAGAAAAGTAAGTTGTGGGCAGGCAGGTCCAAGCAAATAATATTTTCTAAACAGCCATAAACAAAAGGATCTTTCCTTCCACTTTTTGGAAGGTTATTTCAGACTGTAAAATGACAATTCAGAAAGGGAAGTCAGTGTACGGAGTGTAATCAAAGAGGACCAAGGGCTGGCAGGGCTGAGACTTTTTTTTTTTTTTTAAAGCCATGGAAAGGCTTGAAGTGAAGGGAATAATTTAATCGTGATGGACAGTATAATGGTTTGAGCACATAAAAAGCCTCTAATTTAGCAGAAAATACTAGACTAGAACTGAAGGGTAGTCCACAAGGGTCAAACAAACAACAGAATTTTTGGAGCCATATCCAGACAGTTCTATGCGATGATGTGTAAATTGGCCCCACTTCTGTTTGTAAAGAATTATAATATTCTGCCAGGGTCATCTGCTTTTGCTCAGATCTCCAGTTGTCGGGGGTGGGGTGGCAAAAACGAAGTCATCAGATGGTTGCATGAGTCTCATCAGGATCACGCAGCAAGAGGTCAAGACAAGCAGCATGTTCAGAGGCAGACTGGGCTTTTATTTAGTCAGGACTTCCTCGTTCTTCCAAGTGAAATACAACTGAGGGATGCTGGCAGAAGTTCATTATTAAATTCTTTATATTTTGGAGGAAGAAACTTAACTTCTGTAGGATTCTGAGATTCCTCAAAAGTATCCCCAGTGCCAGGGCATGTGAACTAGGTCACCAGTCAGTTCTTGGGGTAAGTACTTTTTTTTATTGCACCAGCAATTTAATTGCAAAGCTGTCTTTTCTTTGAGCACCCACACAGTAGTCATTTGCATTAATGAGTTACAGTCTTTCATCTGAATAAGATATGAATTATCCAATTTAGGCACTCTAGCTCCTGTAGCATGTAGACACCTGTTATTACCACTATCATGGACACCATCAAATAACGCTTAATGTGATGGCTCACCCTGTGACTCCAGATTTAGTTACCGCTCTGCTTTTAGTTCCTCACTGCTACCAACCAACAGTCCTATCCACTGGGTGTTCTTTTTTCTCGCCCACACATAAAAAAATATTTTGTTTTTTCAGGATAGGGTCTTGCTATGTCCTCTTGACTAGCCTCTAGCTTACTTTCTCTGTAGCCCAAGCTAGCTTTGAACTTGTAGCACGCTGCCCAGCTTAGCCTCCTAGAATGCAATTATATCAAGTCTCAGATATAGGATATTTTCTTCTTTCCCCCTTTGAGTCAGGGTCTTATGTAGCCCAGGTTATCATCAAAATCAATGGCCAGCTGGGCGGTGTTGGCACAGGCCTTTAATCCCAGCACTCAGGAGGCAGAGGCAGGAGGATCTCTTGAGTTTGAGGCCAGCCTGGTCTACAAAAGCTAGTTCTAGGACAGGATCCAAAGATACAGAGAAACCCCCCCCAAAAAAGGCCTTGGGCTTCCTGGCTACAGCTCTGCTGTGGTTAGAAGTCAGAATGAGAATGAGAACTCAATTTAGCTCAACCTCCAGTTCTTAATAGTAGACTCTTGACAGAGACCAGGTCAGCCACTCTTCTAGTACTTTCTGTATCCCATGCTAGATTACTTTCCTTTCCTGATCATAATCACCTAGGCCAGATATTCAAACAAAAGTCCCGACTGTGCAGTGTGACCCAGCTGCCCCAGAATATCAGTCACACAAACCGTTTGTCGACACACAGGCAGGGCAGTCAAGAGTGGAATGAGCCAGGCGGTGGTGGCACACGCCTTTAATTCTAGCACTTGGGAAGCAGAGGCAGGTGTATCTCTGTGAATTTGAGGCCAGCCTGGTCTACAAGAGCTAGTTCCAGAACAGCTAGGACTGTTAAAGAGAAACCCTGTCTTAAAAAAAAGATCAAAGAGTGGAATGAATCTGAACTTCTGGGAAGCAAGGCCTGGGAAAGCACAGCTTTTGGTTTTTTTTTAAATTACTATTTAAATGTCCCAGGTAAAGTAAAGTTTTGTAGGCCAGCAGGCAAGCGTGGTTCCTCAGAAGTTTGCGTGTTTTCCAGCCCAAAAATATTTCTGAGTGGCAGAACATCTGGGAAGGGGAGAAGGCCAGAGCGTCTAAATATTTAGTCCAAGGTACAGAACATTCAGGACAGCAGTGCTCCGCCACCTGTGAACTGGGGTTACCCTTGACTCCTCTGGTTCTGTCCCCCCCCCACATTCTCTGCTATTGCCCGAGATCACAGGAATGGAACTGTTTAAGCTAAATGAGTTGTCTTAAAAATAGTTTACACTTTAAATAAAGCTAACTGACTGTCCCTGTCTTAACAAACTGCCCTGTAGAAGCTGCAGTCAAATCCCAGGCCGTCGGGATGACAGGAGTATTACAGAGTACCACAGGAGTATAACTGCCATAACTGAGTGTTAACCGTACAGAGTTCCCAATAGACAACTGTAATGACAAGAAAGGAAAAAAAAAAAAACAAAAAAACCCTGATTATAGTGACTTTTAAGAGCATTGATTGAGAAAGGGTCTCACTCATCCTAGCACTGGATTTCCTTTGTACCTGAGGATGACCTTGAACTCCTGGTCCTTCTGCTTTAGCTCAAGTGCTGAGATTTCAGGTGTGTGCCAACAACGTGCCCAGCTGAGAGCAATCTTCTTTTTAGGGAGATCTTACTTGTATACTAAGCAGGCTTCAAAGTCAGAGGTCTGCCTGCTTCTGTCTCTGAAGTGCTAGGAACGAAAGCAAGGGCCGCCACGCCTAGCTTGCAATGATCTCAGAATGAGTGAAAAGTGAATTTAGATGAAGGTCTTTTTAACATTTTAAATAAAATTATACTATCTAAAACCACACCAGGTAATGTCTACAGAAGCTCTTGATAAAGTCACTTAATGGGCAAGTTAAGGGAGGAGGTTAATGCTTTGTGTTTTGTTCCTGCCTGCCACTACTCCCACCCACCTTGCCTAAGCCTTGAACTAGTGTCCTGAGAGATAGCCTCTTAGCCTTCCAATTGCTAAGATTATACCCCAGCTCCACTGTGGGTTTTTGTGAGGCAGACTGTCCTTGAACTCAGAGATCCGCCTGCCTCTGCTTCCCAAGCCCTGAAATTAAAGCTGTGTGTCACCATGTCCAATATAATATGCTAAGCCCCCAAAATTGAAAGGTCCTAAAACTTAAGTACAAACTCTCCCTACCACCTTTCTTTAGCTTTTAAGGAAACCTGGCCCCTAGACAAGATGCTTAACTGTGACTTTCTTCACTTCTAAGCAGTCAGATGGATTTTTTGTTTGTTTGTTTGTTTTGGGCAACTTTTAAGTTGACACATAACTAACATACCTGAATTTAATTCGAAGATAAATGTTATCTTCGAGATGAAATCAGACCTGATTGCTTCCTCTCACATCCCAGCATTTAGCCTGACTCACTCACCTCTCTTTTCCTGCCTCTTGCCAGAATATTTGCATCTCCATCTCTGCCCCGTGCTCTTCATTTCAGTTCTCAGTGAGTTATCCTCAGCAGGAACAATTGAGTCCTGTCCTAGGTCCCAGAATTTCCTGCTTCTCCTGCCCTATTTTTAATCTTTATTTTTAAAAACTAGCTTTCCTCTATGCCACACAACATTGCATTTGCTCACTGTCAGAATCCTCCAGAGTGTGAACTCTGGCGACTCTGTCTGGCATGGTGGCTGACTCCTGTTATCTCAGCATTTAGGAAGTTGAGACAGACAGATCGACAAACTGAACGTCAGAGCCTATGAAAACGAGGCTGCCTCAAAACAACCAACAAAATAAGCAAAGATCTTCTTTCAAAAAGCCAGAGGGGCTGGAGAAATGATCCACATGGGTTTGGTTCCAGCATGCCTTATGGCTTCAGTTCCGGATGATCTAATCCCCTCTGTGGACCAGTAGGCATCAGGCACACACATGGTGCACATTCAGGCAAAACACCCATACACTTGAAGCAAATGTTACTGCTTTGAGTGCCCCCCGCAAAAAAGTAGTATCTAAAATTTCAAATGACAGTTTGCTTAGGGATTGCTGTTGGTTGAAGCAATATGCTTCGATCATTTGAGCTACTTTTAGACAGGCTTTCTTGTGTAGCCCTGGCTGTCCTGGAACTCTGTAGACCATCTGGCTGGCCTTGAAGTCAGAGGCCCACCTGCCTCTGCTGCCCAAGTGCTGGATTAAAGGCGATTAAAGGTGTGCACCCCCCCACACCCAACTTGGAGCAGTTTCATATTGAGATGAGACCTCAAGGGTGGTCAAAAAAACCCTCCAAGATATGCTCCTGTGTTCCTCCAATTCTGGGTGTTCTAACGGATGGGAACACACAATTTCAAGGTAACCAAGGACAAAATCACAGCAGCCCTCTGCTTGAAATGTTTACTTCAATGTTCAATAGGGGAGCAGAGCTGACGCTAACCATTTAACACAACCTTAGTCCACACAGGCAACGAGGTGATCTGGATCCAGCACACCACAGAAAACATCCCCCAGACCAGACAAAACTCAACCTTTGCAGCCCCATACAGGGCTAAGACGCTTGCTCTCCTCAATGAAACCTAGTCTATGTAAACGTCGCTGTCACAAATTCTGACACACAGGTTTCGGATGACCTCAATCCATTTGTAAGGGATTCCCTAATATTCCCTGTCTCACAGGTTTTGCTATGAAACACAAAATGGCTCTTCTGTCCTGCTCACACATCCTCATCTGGACACAGTCAAAAATAGATCGGACTGCACAGAATGAGAAACTGTGGTTAAGGGACCCCACCCAGAAGAAGATGGTGAACCAAGAGACAATGTCTTTCAGCATTCACTACCTAGATCCCCTGCCAAAGGTTGCTAGGTCTATTTTAGGGATGGGGGGAGGGAGTTAGAAGCTGCTGACTAAAAGGGCATATTCAACTGCCTTCCAAATAACATTAAAAAGCCGTCATTTGTTTGTCACTTCATCTGCCTCCACTCACATCCACCTCCAAAGATGGCTTACTAAACAACGTTGTTACTGTGACTATGTAAACACAGGTTTAGGATGCCCAAGTATACTAAGAACAGTCTAGTTACCTCCATAAGTACTCGACGAGCTACCCTTTTAGTTACCACCATGATAAAATGTAGCTCTTTCAAAAGAACTGTAAACATCTCATGTCAGTCATTGAAAAGTGGAGTTTAACCATTTACCCCCAAAGATTCAGAACACACTCGCACCTTCCTACCTAGAAGTAGCTAGGAAGTTTAAGCTTGGAAGTATCTATACTGAATATGGACGTTAATGATGCACACAAGATGATTACATTTTCCCCACTGAGCTTAGCAGGATATGCCCCAACACATCAAGAGTCAAATAGATTCTCGAAGGGAAGTCACAACAACAGGAAAGGTGGAGTCACAGGTATTAATCAGTGGATGATTTTCCTATCATTCCCTTGCCTCGGGGCATATAAACTTTCTACAGTTCACAGGAGCTATACCTCTGCATATGGCAATAAAGCAAGGCACAGTGTCTGCTACCCCTTCTCCCTCTGCAATCAATTCTCTCTGAATTGGAAACGTCTGAGGGACCAAACGCTGCTCCCTATCCGGGAGGAAATGCAGCCTTCCTTTGCTTGCTGCTGGCTTTAGAACCAAACTTCCCATGGAAGGTCAGGGAAGGATAAGAATATCAACAGCATAAGGATGGATGATGGGGCAGCAGTGAGGTTGAAGAGCTTCAAAGGGGGCATTAGAGAAATCCGGCATGCGTTCAGATCAAAGCACCACCACCCGGAGACGCTGGCAAAGGAAGGTGGCTTTCACACACCGAGGAGACACAGTCCATTAATTCAAAATTCAACATCTCACCGGGACAGAATGCTACAGTTTGTAATTGAGCTCAATTTCAATCAACTTGGCCTACTAAGCAGAATTAACTAATCTGCCCCCAGAGGTAGTCTAGGTCCTCGTTAGCATATTTTATTTTTCAGCTTTTATTTCCAACAATCCTCAAAAAAATTAACATTAGGCTTCCTCGTGGGACACTACTGGCCATTCAAGGTTGCTCAGATTGATAAGAGTCATCACTTTTCAGTCACTACCATTTTGGGTGGGGGAACAAAGAAAATTACTTCAAACCCACCTCGAAACACTGCCCGGTAGGTTTTTAGATCTCAGTTCTGTTCTCCCCACCCTAAACCCAGCAAGGGGAGGAGGGAGGCTCGCCTCTGCGCGCGGGTCGGAGAGCGCCCGCCCAAGGCTCTGCCAGACGTGCGGGGCGAGCGTTAGGTGTACCCGAGGGCACGAACGGGAGATCTCTGCCCGGAATTCAAGGTTTGAATTTCCCAATCCTGAACGGATTTGCCTCAGCACACGTCAGTAGTTGTAGCCCGGTTTCTCGAAGGGTCTTCTTTGCCCCTCCTTCTTCCGCCCCGCCCCGTTCCTAGGGAATTTCAAGAGTTTCCACAAGTGTTACAAGTGCATTTCTCAGCACCGAGACTCCCTAGGTGTTCAGTGGCCCTTCCAGGGACTGCACCCGACGAGTTTAGGGAGAATAGGGTGAGAAAAGGCAGCGCGGAGGGGGAGACGTTAGATTGACAACTTTAATGAAGTTGAACACTCGCTCTTTGACCGACGGGCGCCAAGCCCGGTCTCCCCTCCCCCTTCGCGGGCAGAGGTCTGGACCGCGAAGCCCGGAGGCTGCGGGGAGCGCGAGCTGAGTTCAGGATGCTAAGATGGCAGGAGGGGCCCCGCGCTACCCGCCTTCCCAAAGCCTTCACTTGGATTCGACTCTCAGACTCATCTGGTACAAAGAAAAAAAAACAACAAACTTCAATACAGACTCACCCTGAGTTATTTCGGTCTGGATTTTAGGCGGGACAGAATGAACTCAGGGCAAAGTGCTTTACCAATTAAAAAACAGCTTTAAGACGGACCCCCTTTAAACTGCACGTTAACATCATCTTTTCCTAGCGCTTAGCACTCCTGTAGCGTCAACTCAAAACAGTCCCGACAGCTCCGAAGTCGCTACAGGTCTCCGCAGGCAGACGGAGGCCCGGGACGGGGGGTGGGGGTGGGTAAGCTCCCTCTAAAGTGCGACTTCAAAAAAATGCCTTTTCCCTATTCCTTCTAGGAGCTCGTGTTTTATCAGTTGATTTCGGAGAAGCATTCTGGCACACACACACACACACACACACACACTCTAAAACGCCCGTTTCTTCTCTAACATTCCGTAAGCCACCACCACCCATTCAAGATTTCTCCTGCCGGGAGTTGCCAGCGTGGTGGAGTAAAAAGTTGGCTGTGCGTGCTAAGGGGTTCATCCCGAAGCACCGCGCTGGCTTGCACAAAGTAACTACTGTTGGTCTAAAAGCCCTAACAGCAGCACACATCTTCTGGCTTAATCCTGAAAAGTCTAAGAAGGAACCACGTGGAAGTCAAGTAGCCGCAGCTTCTCAACAAAGCACTCTGTCACAAAGGGGGGAGACCTGCTTTTTCAAGGCTACAGACAGCGGTCAGTATTTCCACATGAAAAAAGCACACGGTGTACAATACTATAGGATGCACGCTAAGCAAACTTGTCCAACCCAAGTCCCCCCAATCTCCCCACCCCCGTGCAATACCTACCCTTATTAGTGACTACAAAAAAAGTTAAACTAGGCTCCGCAACAAAGAGCCAACTTTAGTAATTTGGTTCTTTACTCTAGTTGGTAAAGTCTGAGTCTTTTACCTGTTGCATTGTTAGGAAAACTTTTTAAACAACCAAACTATAAATCAGCACGTGGAAACGGAAGGCACTTTGAAGTCCATCCTTCTACTTATAGTACCAGAAGTTAAAAGTGACAACGCATTTATAAACCACAATAGAAGAGTTTTCCTTACAGAAAAAGACGTTAATAGGTAAAGTGGGTTTTTCAAAACTTACTCTTTCGCTTAACGAAAGCGAAGCCGGCGCGCCAAAGTGAGGCTCCTAGGAGGCTGAAGTCAAAGAAAAGGAGGGCTCAGGCTCTCCGACCTGTCTATTTAAAGTTTAAAAGTCTGCTGCTGTTTGGAACTTTCCTCACGCCTTTCCCAAATGAAAGAAAAGTGCTGATACCTCGTAAAATCCTCTTTCTAACTTGGAGCACCGAGCTTTTAAAAGTTTCAAGCCACTGACTCAACTGGAAGGAGGGGCTAGGGGAAAGGGGAGGGAGGAAGAAAAGGCGGGGAGGAGGTGGGGAGAAGGCTGGTGAGCGTGGGGCTGAGCAGGCAGAAGACGCAGCCGGGTCAAGATGGAACTGTAGTTTGAAAGTGCTGAAGAGAAAAAAAAGAAGAAAATAAAGAAAGAAAGAAAGAAAATAAAGAAAGAGAGAGAGAGAAAGAAAGAAAGAAAGAAAAGAAAG
>LOJH01035330.1:0-15992 GCA_001685095.1 Ellobius talpinus | reverse complement strand
TAAAGATGGAAAATACACAGAGAATCTGGATACTGTATGCTATTGTGTTGTCTTCGAAAGTTGTGCTTGAAAGTTGAGGAAGGATCAACAGTTACTAAAAAGAAATTTGATTATAAATGCTGCTGGATTAATCCAACATATATTTTTTGAAAATGCCTTGACTTCAAAGTTGAAGTCAAAAGATATATTACTCTGGAGAAGAAGTTTTGCTTTTGTTTTCACAGAAAATGAGAGGCTGTGGATTCATTTGGGTTAAGAAAAACCAGGTTTGATCAAGGAAGACCCCCTGAGAAATCTCTGATAGGAGCGGATGGCTGAGCTGTCTGAGTTCTACATCCAGAACAGCCTCAAGACTGCTGGCTAAGATAATCAAAGCCTCACAGAATATTCCAATCAGGACTTGACCATAATTCTAAATTTTCTTTAGGTTCCCATATAATCATCAGTGCCCCCAATCAGCAGGAAGTAGCCTAGAAAACTATACCCACATTCTCCAAAAATATATTATGGATGTTTGTCTTTGTTTAGAGTGTTGGTTACAAGTTGTTATGGGTAATGGTCAAGAAAAAAAAACTAAACAAAGGGGATTAGATTCACAGTTCTTGTTTGGAAAAAAAGAGTAGGGGAAGTGCTGTGGGTCAATGGTCTTGTACCCTGTAAATTTGTCTCTTGTACTTGTTTAATAAAATGCTGCTTGGCCAGTAGCCAGGCAGGAAGTATAGGCGGGGTGACCAGAATGGGAGAATTCTGGGAAGAGGAAAGGCCCAGTCTGCAGTCATCACCTAGATGCAGAGGAAGCAAGATGAGAATGCCTCACTGATAAAGGTACCAAACCAAGTGACTAACACAGACAAGAATTATGAGTTAATGTAAGCTGTAAGATTTATGGGTTAGTTGTAGTTGTTGGCCAACCAGTTCATAATTAAATGTAGAGCTCTGTATGTTTCTTTGGGATTGAAATGGATGCAGGACAGGGCAGAACAGAAACCTCTGTCAACATAAAATGGGAGGAGACAGTTCTCAGACACAGTATCATTCTGATGATTCCTGGAGGCAGTATCACCATTTTGGACTGAGGTAGAAATAAGAGTCAGTGTTTGGATGTTTTGCTTTTCTGACCTTCAAGTTGAACCATAATTTCTGTCTTTGGGTTTTTATTAATTGTGCTACAGCATAGTTTGGTAGTTCTTGTTGCCAGGTGGTAAAAATTCCAGCATTATACAGGAGGGTGACTTACATAATGTAAGAATGTATTTCAAAATTAACTAGAAAGAAGGGTTTGGAATGACCTCACTACAAAGGTATGATAATGTGTAAGGAGGTATGCATGCTAATTATTTTGATTTGGTCATTATGTATCAGAATATCAGATTGTGCATACAATCTTTAAATGTTATCTAAAATAAAAGTGAGATTCAGCACATGCAAGTTTAGTGCTGGAAAAATTGGAACAGGAGTGGTTTAGCTCAATGCTTCTACTTCCCCAGTGACCTCATTCCTCTCTTCAATCCTCCAAGGGCTCAGACACCAAACTTTACCATGATCTGTCATCTAAGGAAACATTTTCTAGTTGTGACTACTGAAAACACAGAATGTAGGCAGCAGCCTGCTCTTCTCTTACTTCTTGTTCTGTGTCGAGATTTATTTGACACTTTTAGGGAAATAGGCCTCTGCCTGATCTGTGATGTCCCAACTCCAGATAGTATACATCACCCAGATCAGAAGTTAAGTTAAAGCAGATACCAGTGAGACTCAACATTTTGACTTAGTCACGTGGTCATGGATCCAGCTTTGAAAGGACCCTTGCAAGTCTTTACCGTGGTCTAGATTCTATCTGCTTCCTCTTTATCTTGGGACTTACCAATCCCCACCATTACTCTTGCACATACCTTGTCACCTCAGCTACCCCTTTCTCTGGAAGACACATTGCCCCACATCCACAGACCTCCTTGTTCTCATTCAGTGCTTTCTTCAACATCTCTCCCTAGTGAGTTTTCTCCACAACCCCTTCCCTCTTCTCTCCTAAGTCCTACAATCCTGTCTTCCCATTCTTTCTTAATTTTCTCTGTAGTATATTAATTCTTATCAACTGCATGTGTTTGTTTATTGACTACCATTTCTATTAAGATGAATGTTCAAATAAAGGTAGAACCTTCATTTGTTCATTACCATCTAGAAGACAGTGCTCTCTGTGGCATATGAGAAACAAACTCTCTGAATGGTTAGATTAACAAAGCATCTGGTTCTGTAGTCCACCTACCCATGGGATTATTAGAAGATTCTGGCCTTGTCTCAAATATCTGTAAGCATGGTCAACTCAATTGATGGTTAGACAGCCTCAATTGTTTGTAAAGATCTCTGTGTGGAAGTGTAGCATGGTGGAAAAGCTTTCAAATGAAACTGGCCTAGACATCTAGATGCAAGTTGGTTAAAAACAAGCTATGGATCCTCCCCTGTTATGATTTGGATATTAAGTGTTTCCAAAGGCCAGCATGCTAAAGTCTTATTTATCACCTGTTTCCTTCCTGTAACCCTGTAAAACTGTGCAGTGAACTGGTTCAGCTTAGAGGCTGATAGTCAATTTAATATAAGCACAAGAATAACTGTGCATTTATGTAAAGCCTTTCTCAAAGGAACTCTCAGCACTCTGCAGCTAATGGACTTATTTATTCTCAGAGCACCTCTGTGAGGCACTTACAGGACAGAGGTGACCAGACTCACACAATAAACAATGTCAGGATCAGCACGAAGCCAGACTAGCCTATAACTCTGGGGCCCTGAACGAGATAGAGTGGGCCCAAGGTCACCCAGGGAGATGGGAAAAGGACAAACCTTCTTCTGCAATGAGGAGATTTTAGCTCCAAGGGCCTGGCCACATACTCCCTGGGTTCTTGTGGGTTTTCTATGTGCACGCTATTTCACAGGGCACAAAAGGTGCTTTCATTAACCCATAGCCCTGTAAGTTCTGGAAACATGGGCTTGCAAAGACCTTAGCAAGTGCCTTTCATAGGGTACTCTCCTCCTCAGGGTCCCAGAGGACTGGTAAATTCTGTCTCTTAACATATGGCAGCAGAATTCCCTTATGAAAGCAAATATTTGAGTTTAAGGACAATCTTGGCAAGGATGCTGGGGGTGGATGGCTTTTTTAAATGTGACGTCATTGGATGCTGAGACATCAAGGAGGAAAGCTACTATACATGAGACAATGGGAGGAATGAGCTGTTTGGGTTCTGGAGAGTGGGAAGGGTGGGATGAAGACTGAAGGAAATTCTAACGTGGACATTTGAGAGGGAAGCTTGCTGTGGCATTTGAAGTTGTATATATTACAACATAACACATACTTTGTCACATATAGGATATTTTGTATATTGCCCTGCCCCTCTGTGTGTGTAGGAACTGAGGAAGAACATCATTCCCTCTTTGAGCATTTGTGGACAGGGAACAGACAGCATCACTAGAATGAAACCCACAGTAACATCTGTTCCTGGTACCTCTTACGAGAAGTAAGTCTTTCTGGGAGGTTGGGACATTACAAGGCAGGTAGACTCCTTAGGGCACCAATTGCCGGCCAACCTGCCAATGGATGCACTGTAGATCAGCTGACTTCTTATAGATTTGCTGCTCTCTGATGTGCCACCCTAGGGTCAGCATTGCTGCCACAATTAGCCCAGGTACCTACAGTCAGAGAACATACATTTTAAGATGTATTAGTCTTGCTAAGAGTCTGTTTTCCAGTGTAAACATGCTTCTTTCCTTCCATATGGCTCCAGACTAGTTACCAGACCTGTCAAAATTCTGATCACCTTGCTCCAAGCACCTCTGGGGTTTCCATGTGCTTCTTGAGGTTTTACAAGATTCAGCAAGTGTGGTCCTTTCTCATCACTAAAAATGATAGGGTCTTTATTTACTGAGCCTGCACCTTCTGCTTCTACTAAGAAAACCAAAATTGGATTTATCATTGCTTTCATTTATAACCATCACATTGTGTTCTCAGCTCCCATTAAACGTGTGGAAATCTAAAATCCTTATCATGTAATAAATAAGTTTTCCCATTGCTTGTAACCATGATGTTCATGTGGTATTCCTGCCCTTGTGTCGTGCTCTATGATAATGATCATGTAGATCATGTAGAGGTGAGGGAAGATACTCTTAAAAGTATACATGCACAAAGGTGGCCAAAGTGACCGTGTGCCACTTCAAGTTGTCTGGGTCTATTGAAGTGATAATTAACAGCATCATTCATAAACATCTTTTTCCTTTTGCTCTCACAATATACAGCTTGCTTGTCAAATCTACTGATGTGCTGGTAATGGGTGCTATGTTAACATAAGCGGTGACCATAAAATGGGTACTGAGACCCTGCAGCAAGCATCCTTAACAATAGCGACAGCCTTGTGTACAAACACAACTCACCTTGAACAGCTTTCATTTAGGTGGAAATGAAGAAGGAGCAAGATGGTTAGGGATTAGGACATCAGTTGCATATTAACTGGTTTCTGACTTATCATAGCTATCATTATGTCTCCTGATGCAAGTGATCCTACAGAGGCCAGAAGCCCCGGCAGAGTAATTATCTTAGCGTGTGGTCTGGCAGGACAGTGGCCTCGCATAGAATGTGGAATGGAGGGAGAACATCAAGACAAAGAGTGGAGCTGACGTGAGCAATTCAGGGGATTTCTCTTGTGCTACTTGCTAGCTGGGTGAGTTGGAGCATGCTAGTTGTTATGAGTGTCATTTCTCTCTAATAAGAGTTTTTAAAGTCAGCTTGGAGGATAATAGGGAGGTAGAACAGGTGCCCTGGAGCCCAGAGGAAGTTCTTAGTAACGTAAACAAGAATTTGCCCTCTTCCAGAGAGTCCTGGTGTAGAGGGGTGGAGGCCCAGTCACTTGCTCACTGAACACCCTGGACTCACGGTCAATCTTTAGTGCTGGCCGAGGGCCTCAAAATCAGATGTGACCCTGTCTTCCTGTGCCTGGAGAGGGGTTGTGGCCTGCAAGGGAGAAATGGGGATTGCCATATGAAGCAAAGATTATGTGAGAAAGGAGAGTTCCAGAAGGGCTGACATGTGTGTTGTCCTTGAGAGACAAGCAGAGGATGAACACAGACTCCTAAGGAACATCCTCTAAAGATGGGGGAATGTGACTCCATGGAACTGGAACACAGTGTCTCCATGTGGACGGTCTGACATCGCCCCTCCATCCGCCACAACTGACCTCAAAGAGAGCTCTCCATGGCGTATACCATCTGTACTCATTGGGCAAAGGCATGGTGAGGTGCCTACTGCCCTGTTCAGCATCGTGTGATGGGCTGAGAAGACCCACGGTAGGAGGAGACAGAGTGAAGGCAGCTTCACCATCACTGTAGGCACAAGGATCCCTGGGGGTGTAGGCAGGCTCTGAGAAGCAGGACAAGTAGGGCTTTATCAACATAGAGCTTATCTATATCTATGAATATGGCCAGGGTATTTAACTGTGTGCTTCTATCTGCAGTCACCAGTTCAGGAGTACAGAGAATGGGGGGGATATAGTTGGGGACCTGAACAATAGTTTTCTGGACTAGTGAACACTTTAAAGTAAGTAGATACGTAATTCATCCATTTGTTCAACAAACAGTTAGGACAGGCGTAAACAAGTCAGGCACTGGGAACTCCACAGTTGAGGACTATCTTTGTCCCAGACATCCTTCAAGGTTTACCTTAAAGGGTTTCTCTCCAAGAAGTGTGTGTAGCATGTCCTCTGCAGGTTAGCAGGTTATCTCTGTAGGTTAGTATCTCCCTTTTTCTATATTACCTCATCCCAACCTGTCTATATTCTCAAGTGGCTCACCATTTAAGGGAGGTCAAGAGGCACTAATTGATTTCAATTGAAGGGCAAACGCTACTGTAGACCTGGGCAGTTGTGTGACACAGTCAGCAATGGCTTCTTGAAGGAAATGGATCTGAACAGGAATGTGGCAAGGAGTGACAAAGGCCAACAATAGTAAAGGCGTTGGGGCTGGCTACTAGCAGGCCCTGCAAGGGGGTGACAGCAAGTGGGGTAAAGATAAACTAACAGGGACGAAAATCCAGAACAGCTGTCTGCCAGGCTGAGCATTGTTGGCTCCATCTGATGAACGACAAAGAGCTACTGATGCATCCTAGGTGGAGGGAGACTCAGATCACATTTATATCTTTCATGGGTGATTATGACAAATACAGATATTATTCCGGGCACTGTTTAAAGGGCTTTGCTAGTCAGGTTCACAATTACTTTATAAGATAGGTACTGTCTCAAGCTCATGTTATAGATGAAGAATAGGAGGCCGATGTTGAAATGACCGACTCAGGGCTGCACAGAGAATATGGGGATGGGAAAGAGTTGGGTTTAAGCCAGGCATTTTTTGGCTCCAAGATCTGTACTCAGTCAGTCTTGCACTCTGAAGACACAGTGGGTGGACCAGTAGAGAGTTTGGAAGCTGGGAGACCCTTCTGGGGTGACTGCAGGGGTCCTGCTGAGAAATACGAGGTTGTTGGCCAGCAATGAGAGGAGAGACAAGATTATAGAAGCATTAGAGATGAATGAGTCTGTAGTTGACAACTGATGGTAGAGGTTTGAAGAAAGGAAGCAAAGCCAGCAACTCAAGGAAAGCACACTTTTCCTACAAATATCTAATAGGCCCCACCATAGTTTTAGATGTCTTATGGTCTCTGTCACAAATAGTCAGCTTTACCTTCACAGTGTAGAAGCAGCTATAGCCAACAGGTGTGTTCCAATAAAGTTTATTAAAGACACTGGCATTTGAGCTCCAAAGGATTTTCATGTGATATAATGTCATTTGTTTGTGATGCTGGAACTGGACCTGGAATTTTGTCAGAAATGAAAAATGGCAGTATTTACAAACTCTTTCCCACAGGGCGAACTGTGAGACCGTGTCTTCTG
Organism: Ellobius talpinus; assembly: GCA_001685095.1. NCBI lineage: Eukaryota > Metazoa > Chordata > Mammalia > Rodentia > Cricetidae > Ellobius > Ellobius talpinus. The sequence continues at coordinate 9,075 of LOJH01035330.1, read as the reverse complement.
CACTCGGATAAAGGTGCTTTCCTTACCACCATGCCTGGGATGGAAGGGAGAGCCAGGTGCATGGCAGACAACGATGCTATCACTAATCTGAGAGTCTTCAGACGTGGTCTCACTGTCTAGCCCAGGCTGGCCTTGAAGGAAATATGAAATAGATAGGAGGGCTAGAGGTAAGTCAAGGGCAAGAAGGAACAAATCCATGATAATTGGAGACAAGTACAAATTAGAGGACAATGATGACAACACGGCATCTCCCTGGTCCAGAGCCCCTACCATGGACCTGTGGCCAGGGGCGTGTGCTGTCCAGGGGTGTGATTCAGATCAACAGTCAGGTTCCACCCTTGAGAGATGAGCCAACGAGGATGGAACATTTATAAGAACCATGTTAATAAGCAATGGCTTTCTCTTCCTCTGACTCTCCCTTCTACCCCTGGAGTGGTGGTAATGAAAACACGTTTACATAAACACAGAGGTCATGGTCACACCGCTGCCCTCATGGTAAAGTGTTTCTGAATACTAATCGTTTTCATTTAATGCAGAACCTGGCTTGTATGGGGGAGCTTAAGGTGACCTGAAATACCACTCTAGATTGCTCAGCTTTATCAATAAAAAAAAAGAACACTGCAGGCTAAGTGACCCGAGTTCTCTCAATCCATGTTGGAGACAAGGGAATGAAGAACTTGAAACCACTGGAAGCAACTTTTTTGGTACCACTGTTATGGCCTGAATTGCCAAATCATCAAGAAAAACAAAAACAATAAGTTACTCCTAGACAACCAATCTCACCAACCAGCCCTCCACACTGTCCTCAGAAATCTCCCAGGATGCACAAAAGGCAACTGTTTCCTGAGTGTCACCAGGAGGGGAAAGTTGAGCAATAGATCATTGCATCATTTATCTATATCATGTCCTTGGCGAACCGCCTTGTTACCCGTGTGGATGCTCAGTTGATGCTGATGCGGGCATGGACAGAGCTTCAACACCCAAGCTAGTCTGTTTTCCAGGGCCCTAACAAAGTACTGGAGGCTGACTGACTTGTAAACAAAAGAGGCTTGTTTAAGTCACGGTTCTGAAAGTCTGGGGACCTGGCTCTGGCATTGCTTGGGCTTTGGTGAAGTCCTTCAGGTGGATGGCATCATACGGTAGGGACGTGTATGAGCAGCAGAGAAGGAGCTCTTGGCTGCACACTGCTCCTGCAGTTACCAATCCAGACCTAACACTTCAAGACCTAATCCGCCCAACCTCTGGAGCAGCTCAAACTTCCTAAGGCTGCAACCCTTTAATGCTGTTCCTCACATTGTGGTGACCCCCAACCACAAAATGATTTTCATTGCTACTTCATGACTGTAATTTTGCTACCGTTATGAATCATAATAAAAATATCTGTTTTCTGATGATCTGAGGCCACCCCTGTGAAAGGGTCATTAGACTCACCAAAGGAGTCATGACCTGCAGGTTGAGAGTCACTGGCTTTAGGGAGAGAATATTAATCCTTTCATGAGGGTAATTCTCTAGCCACTAATTATCTCCCACTAGCCCCCCCAAGAAAACCCCACCATCTTTCAATGCCATTGCATGGGGACCAGCACAGCATTTGAAATTTTCATGGACACACTTACCCAAATCACAGCAGGATCTCAGACAATGGTTCAGCCCATGCCCTTTTAAATCCTTGACCTTTTTAAGGTAGTAGAATTGCACAGACTTCAATGTGTAAGTCATAAGGGGCCGCTCAGAACAACCCGCTTCCAGAATAAGCCCTGTGGCCTCTTGGGCATCTTGGGGTGTCCGCTGTTTATTTTATAGCATAGGGAGCTCAAGGCCGGAGAGGTTAAGTGGCTTTCTGAAGAGCACACAGCCAGCTCTAGCAAAAGGCAGGAATGTCTAGGTCGCCTTCATTTCTTTCTAGAAAGCAACCTGCTGGTGGTGCTTCCTAGAAAGAGTGATGGGCACCACCCTGCCATCCCTCAGCCCTTGACCTCTAACATGGCCAGCTTGACATGGAGCTAAGCGTGGGCTACTTCACAACAGCTGGGATTTCAGATTCTGCGGCCTCTCTAAACAGCTCTGTGACCACAAACAATGAACAAACCGCCCCCCTTGGTGTTCTAGCTCGCTTGTATTGCCGTGATCACACAGTGGCCACCACCAACTCGAGGAGGAGAAGGTTTATTTCAGTGTTACACTTCCAGGTCACAGTTCATCACTGAGGGAAGTCAGGCAGAGAACCCTGAGGCAGAAAACACGGAGGAATGCCGCTTAGTGGATTGTGCCCTCTGGCTTGCTCAGTTGCATTTTAGTATGTAACCCAGGCCCACCTGCTTAGGGGTGTACTGTCTAGTTAGCAATCAAAAGATAACACCCCACGACATTCCCATAGGCCAGTCTGCTTGAGGCAGTTCCTCAACTGAGATGATTCCAGTTTGTACCAGTGTGACAATAAAAACTAACCTCCGTCTCCTGTGGTAAAAAAGAGCTACCAGACTGGTTATGTGGTTCTTGTCACAAAAGTCAGGAGACATGCTTTGTGAGAAGCTGTGGTGAAGAATGCAAATGTTCAGGCTTCAAGGGCCACCCTCAAGGGGTTAGGGAAGGCAGTCTGCTTGTGGGATTTCCATTCACCCCAGTCTCTCATAACCCAGCTGCATGCTTAGCACTGGGGGGTTTGGGGTGAGCTGAAATACTGTCCTGTCTTATCCATGTTGTGTCCATCTTCCAAGCCCTAGCAGCAGGCCCCACCTACCATCAACCAGGACCTAGAAGAAGAGGATGATGTGCCTTTCACCTTTTGTTCCTGGGGAGCATCTAAGAGTTATGGGCGTTTGGCTCCCTGACGAAAGAAACATTATCTCCAGCATTGAAGGGTGAGGAGTCCCGGGTGGCACAGGACTGAGCCGTGCTTTTTCTTCATCTTTCTGCCAGAATTTAAGAGGCCCCCAGAGTAGCTGGGTTTATTAGGACCCATAAGAGCTGTGCTATAACCAGGACACGGGCAGCCGTAAACCTGTACCTTGAAGTTTGCAACAAATCCTGAAGTGGGGAACTAGGACGAGCTCTTGTCTCTGTCAGCAGAAAAAAATAAAATGAAATGAAATAAAAAAGGGAGAAATGCAACTCCAGCAGAAAACAGACTCGGGAAGGGAAGGCGGGAAGAGAGAGAGCAGCCAGAAGAGCAATGCCAGCAACCATCAGGATATAAAAGGCAGGCACGTGTGGGACTCTCCCTGAACAACCCCGGGAAAGGGCCCTGCACAGTAAGACAGGCCTGGCTCATGAGGGAAGGGAGGATTAGAACTGAAAACACACACATTCACATGTGCACACATACACACATGCGCACAGCAGAGCAGATACAGCACAAGGAGGAAAACAAATTCTGGAGAAACAATAAAAGACATCCGGGAGCCTTCTCTGAGGTCATCGTGGGTGGCAGTGTCTTGGAAGGGGCTGGGTGTTTTCACTTCTATCCTTTGGTGCCTCTCAGATGGCCCAGCTGGCGTTTCCCTGGACAGAAAAGACTGAACAAAGACCAGGGTCTTCGCCCTCTTTCATACAAAAGAGAAGAGCTTGGTGAGTAGGCAATGGGCTCTGGTGGCAGTGGCCATGCCGAGGGGACCGGAGAGATGGAGAGTGTCCGGCCAGTGCCTTCCTCCTTGGACAAAGAAGCACCTTCCTGTGAAGAGCAGAAAAAGGATCATGCATATCTACAAGGTGACCTTTGTCCTCAAGGCCACATTTCTTTCATGGTGAGCCCCAATATGTGATAATACAGTATAACTACTCTGATCATCCTCATGATTGGAACCCCTAAATATTTGGGGTGACGATTTATCCTCTTCTCTCAGGCTTTTGTTTGGGATGTGTGTTACATGAAGTATGATGCTTAAGGTTGTCGGGGCCTCTAGAGACACTGGTTTTCTTAATGCCGGGAATGTGAAATTCAAAGGCTTCGTTCCACAATGTTCTTCCCCGAAACACAGACAGGATGCCTGGAGCTACAGAGGCCACCTGTGACCATGGAGTCAACGAGGAAAAAAGCCATGCTGGATAATTCTAAGGCAGATGTTTTGAGAATAGACACACTACCTCCCATCTGTTGACGTCTGTTATGTGAAAAAGAAAGACACTTCTTGAAGTCACCCCAACTTGATCTTTTAGTCCTTGTAGCCAAACTCAATTTTCCCAGAACACCCAGGTAGGAAGGGTTTGGCACCATGGGACTTTAATTGCTACCCTTCCTGCTGCCTCTTTCCAGCTAATGAAACTTAGTTGCTGAAGTAGTAAATAACCCTGCCATTCCTGATGGTCTAAAACTGAATGGTTTGGGTAGGGCAGGGACAAAGACGGAAGCTTCCAGAACCCAGGCTGATTCTCTAACCTTTTCTTCCTGTCCTTGGCCCTCTGCTGCCCCTGAACCCCAGATCACACATCTGCTTAGCATGTTCTTGTTCGAACATCTTCTCCGCTCTAGCATGAGTTAAATTTTTTTATTGATTTATTTTTCTTTTTGTGAGTGGGTAGGGAGGAAGAAGAGGGAAAATAAATTATACATCTCCCAAGATACGGTCTGTAGTTAATTCTTAATTAGGACTGACAGATGCTTCCCCCGTAATCCTATTCCCAACATGTTCTGTTTGCTTTGCTTGGTGCTGGAAGATGTATTGTGACACAGTAATGACCTTTGTAAGCTTGTCCTGGAAGTGTTATTGGCATTCTAATGATTTATAGCGTGTTCCAGTTGATTACAGGGCCATTTGTCAGCATTTTATTTCTCTCTCCATAAACCTGTCTCCTGCATCACAGGCATTCGCTGGACGAAATTTAAACAAATACAGTACACAGTGCTTATTCAACTCCTGTTTTCGCTTGCTGCTTCTGAACCGGCCCATTCTGGCCAGGGGAAGCAGGGGAAGGCTTTTTTTTTTTTAATGACAGATGCTGCCCTGGCTTTCACGGGGCTCTGTGTGAGGCTGGCAAAGGTGATTTTTCTCTCTATTGATTTGCAATTGCTTATTGTAGAAATAGATTTCGAAGCTGAGTTGGCCGGGCCAGTAACCCATTATATGCATGGACGATGTCTCCCTGTTTCCCCAAACGGCCATTTGGTGCCTGTTGGCATGAAAGGAAATGCTTGATTGGCCAAGGAGCTGTTATTATGTTCTAACCAGTCAGTCTGGCAGATTTACTCCGTAATTCCCTAAAACCACAGACTCACCACACCAGCGACAGGTCCAAACAAGCTGAGGGGACATTCAGAGAGGATATGAGTCATGCCACCATAGCCTGAATGCTTGTCCTATCTATAAATTCACTGGGTGACCTCCACTGCATCTCATCCAGGGCTTTGGGATTGCAACATAGTCTGGCTTCATGCTGATCTCGACATTGTTTCTGTGAGTCTGGGCATCCCATCCCTGTAAGTGCCTCGCAGAGGCGCTCTGAAGATAAATAAGCTCGTTAGAGACAAAACTCTGACAGTCCCTGTGAGAAAGGCTCTTCATCAATGCTCATTCCTCTGGTGCTTGTGTTAGGGATGGCTTCAAGCTGGCCTCAGGGATATGTAGGAAACATGGCTGCTTTTCTGATTTGACTTGGGAAACATGGATAGCCACTGGTATGCCTTCACACAAATGCACACACACACACACACACACACACACACACCTCCACAGAGAGACCTTAGCAGTTAAAGATTCACCCAGAACATTGGCAGTCCCATGCTCTGCTCAGTTGCCTGTGTCTCAGTTGACTTCTCATCTTTGGTGATCTCCCTTGAGCTGCCAGTGATGCTGGAGAACTAGAGTTGTGGTCCCATGTGTTTCAGATGCTTGTGTGTTTCCCACAAGCACCTCAGAGATCCGCATGGATAACAGAACTTATAATTAGCCTGTGTATCTTTGTTCCCTTGGTTCTACTTTCTCTTTTTGCATTATGTCCCTCATTTCATGGTATAAACATAGGCCCAGTGGCCCACTAAGATACCTGAGAAGACTTGCCTCTCTCCCTCTCCTTTTCTGCCTCAAGTCTGGTTAATCCTGTGTTCTGTATATTTAATGGATCCAACCCTTCCCCACCCCCATAGGTTATCAGACTCTCAGCATGCTTTCACTGGACCACAGTAATACACAACTCTTCCATTGGGGGCAGTGGACACAGACAACAGAAGTGCAATCTTGCTGCTGTGCACAGAGGGAGTAGCTGCAGAAGTGAGGGAAACAAGAGGATCTGGACTAGCCAAGATCTAGGAATCAAGAGCTCTCTAAAGACAAAGCAGCTCACTCCCTAAGCACAGCCATTAGTGAGCCATCTCTCTGCAGCAAACTACCCCAAACTCAGTGACTTCAGATGACAGCACATTGTAACATGGGCACAGGCTGGAGGGGAGTGGTCTATCTCTGCTTTACTTGTCAGTTTGGCTAGGGTCTGGAACTACATGTCTAAAGGCTGAGGCTAGCTGTCAGCTGGAGTCTTAGCTGGAGCCATTGGCTAGGACACCAACTTCCACATACATGGTTCTTCTGTGTGGTTCAGGCTTCCTTGCAACATAAGGTTTCATGGTCAAACTTCTTGAGAGAGACTTGCCAAATGGAAGCCATTTCACTTTTATGGCATCGTCTCTGATATTTTGAGGTGCCATACCTATTTTTCTACTACAGAGAGGCCTGCTGATGTGGATTGTCCTGGAAGGAAACAGTTCACCTCTTGATGGCAAATGGAAGGGTTCTGGAAAGCATGTGTGTGGCATTTTGGAAATGCTGTTGTAGCCCTTCGTGGGAAATACTAAGTGTATTATGTTGTGGCTCTCTCAAATTCAGTTCCTACAAGAAAGTCCTGGATTGCCTCTTGCTTGCCTGGGCCTGCTTCTAGCACTCCATGATAGTGAGATCAAGAATCTCAGGGACAGGTGACAGAGAACACCAATGGTCTCCTTCCAAAACTAAACACAATGCAGTTCCCCTCACAAGGGACGTCAGGGTGTTAGGAGAGAGATGGACAAGGAAAGGACTGACTTTTCAACAGCATAAATATCAAATGTCTTCTACAGTTTGCCTCTCCATGTGTCTATGGAAGTCGACTACTTGTAAGCAATTGAGACCAAAAATTCTATTGTGATCACAGAACTATCATCTTCTTGACAGCCACCTACAATTTCCACCCTGGTCTTCTTAACCAGGGACCAGATAACCATGGACTTGGCCCTTTGTTTTATCTTCCAAGATGTCTCTCAGCCAGCACCCATAGGTCACATTTAGCTATGACCCATCGCCATGCTTGCTGGACTTTTCTCACATCTGTTGTATTTTCTTCTACTCTGAGTTTCCCGTATTGATAGGTCAATGTGGAGGTCAATAGGTCCTCCTCTATCAAAAGCCCTCCCCACCCCCACACCAATATCTCTCTCCTGCTTCAAAGATTGTCACTGTTGTGAAGCCTTCTTTGGTGATAACTTGCTCCACCTGAGATCGAGCTGTGGTCTTCTTCTGTGTCCTCAGAGCTCTGTACTAAAGTTTGCTTTTCTGGTCAGTTTCTTCAGAGGGACAAAGATTCCTGTCCTTGTCTCTGAACACTTAAGATGCTGAGTGCCACCTGGTGGCTGACTGTCTAGTAAATACTGAGCCTGTGGTAGAGATAATGTCATAGGTGGTCCAGGCCCCATTTTCTAACATGCTTATTCAAGGATAGTGTCCCAGTGAGATGAAACTTTGAAGTTAGGTATTAGAGGCCAGATGAGGCCTACTTTCACCAACTGCGCTCATGGTGGTGCAGAGTTGAGCTGGAGGAATTAGCTTAACCCATTCTAGACCACATAAGGGGTTGGCTATGGGAATTTATGGGTCAGTCATAACTTGAGGCTGGATGGGGTAGAGAAGCACAGAAATATATGGCAATCCTCAACTGTAATTGTTCTTCAGGCCAACATTTCACCAGGACAAGAGAAACAATGCTTTTAAATTTTGTGTACTGGGGAGGGGAGGCGGTGTATGCTCACATCACTAGGATGAAATTCTTCTTGATATAGTTGTTCTTTCCCTTTGACTTAGAAAAATGTGGAGGGTGGCAGGAGATGTTTAATGGGTATGAAGAACAGAGATGGGGTTAGGTGAAGTTCAGAGAATTATCTTTGCACCTTTCACACATGGGCTCCTCATGGAGAATGGCCTGGGTAGCACCTCCCTCTTACAGGAAAAATCATGGGCAGGAATAACAGGAGGTCATTAACTGTCTCAATGGGGTCTGATTTCTCAGCTACTGCAAGGGTCTCAAGGTAAAAGCACAATCCCTCCGGCAACACCCACACAGGCCACTCACAGCCTGAGGAGGTAAAGGTGGCCTTGGACACAGGGCAGAATAGACTCTAGCCCTTGGCCAAAGAGGACAGATGGGTGAGGAGCAAGGCATCCCCAGGAGACTGGGCAGCTGAACAGCTCCCAAGCCCAGCACGAGCTGCATGTAACATATGGCTTAATTTCCTCTCAAATTAGACACTTGATAAAAAAAGTTATTATATCTGTCAAATTGCCAGGGCATTTTATGGGTGTGATAAACTAAGAACCACGGCTTTACAAACCTTGATGGGATGTTTCAGTACCTGAAAAACAATTTTATGGCCGCCCAGGCTACTAACAAATTGCAAATACTGATTAAGCCATAAAGTTACAACAACATTAAAATATAATGAGAGGTTATTGCATGTGGGAAAGCTTTTAAGTAACAGCCACAGCTGCACTCAGCTCTCAGGTCAGCTTTGGCTCCGTCTGGCAGAGGGAGACATTTCAGGACTGGGTGGTCCCTGCAGAGACCAGGCCTGGCTCTCAGGAAGTCTGGTGACATTCCTTCCAGGACACCGCAGAGCCCAGAGAGAATGCCTTGATGTAGGACTTAAAGACATCAGGCATTGGATGCTGGTTATCCAGTGTCTTGCAAGCCAATGACATGAAAGTGGCCATGGAGGGAAAACCCTGCCTGCCCCGCTTGTCATGGCTGTGCATGATGCTTCTTGACCCGTGGTCTTCACCTCCAACCGACTCTTCTCCCATGCTCTATGACTGGGGCCAATCCAGCACTCAGTGTTTAGTT
>LOJH01035329.1:0-11491 GCA_001685095.1 Ellobius talpinus | reverse complement strand
CATTGAAGGCTACTTCCCAATTTTTCTTCTATCAGGTTTAGTGTGGTTGGATTTATATTGAGGTTTTTCTATGTAGGCTTTTTATTTATATGTTTTATATACCAAGAAAAAGAAATCCAGGGATTTTTTTCCTTTGCATTTTTGTCTAGCTTCTTCATGGTTCATGATGTCAGCTGAGGTTGTCAGTACAGGGAAGCCAATCTGTCAGATGAGAGCAGATTGTTCAAAGACCATTTTTTCTCGGTCTTTGAGCTACATATCAAATCTATGGCTGATCACTACACACTTGTTCAACCTGCCTGTGAGGTTTACATTTTTTTCCGATCTGTGATCATCATGGATTTCTAATTCATCAAATGTAACCATGCTTCATCATCACATTTAGGAACTGAACAATAACTTTGGAATATGACCTGATGAGAACCTGGTGTTTTCCTTTCTTCTAAGCTTTGTTGATTCTGTTGAAATCATCAAGACATTTATGCACAGCATGGTGGCAGTATGGAAATATTTCTTGTTATTTCCTGTCATCAGTTACACTAAGAGATTGAGAAAAGAGTTACAAGCTTATGTGAACATACATGATGTTGGAATTTTCTTTCTTGGAGATTGAGAGAAGAGATACAAACTTGTGTGAACATACAAACTGTTGGAATTTTCTCTCTTTAAGTATTTATTTATTTATTTATTTATTTATTTATTTATTTATTTATTTATGAGGCAGAGTGCAGGGGTAGAACCAATGTTGGGCAAAAGAGACATTTGGATTCTCTGTAGTGGAGCTACAGGCAGTTATGAGACCTCTGATGTGGATGGAGGGAGTCATACTCAAATTTTCTGGAAAACAACAAGCTCTCCTAACTACAGATTTTTCCCTAAACCATATTTTCCATTTTGACTCTCTTTTTCAGTCTTCTTATTTTGCTATTGGGGAATTCCTATTACTCATATAGTTCTGTTAGGTCAAATTCCAGCTCATTCATTTAATACTTCTAGATCCTTGAAAAGAATAGCAACCTGATTTAAGATCAAATTTTCCCACTTTTAGAATATGTGTATCATTTATTTCATAGAGCTTATTTCAAGTTCAAAGGACATTATTAAATAAGTCTTGAATAAGTACTGCTAAGGAAACAGAATTAACTCTATTCATAAATATTATTCTACCTAAACACAATGAGCTACAAAAATCCACTAGCCATTAGGTAAATATTAATTTCTTTCTAAATTTTACTAACTAAAGTCTCTGTTTATTTAAGGTATGATTCATCCTTTGATACTTTTAGGTTAATTTAATTATAATTATATTTAATTATACTTATATTTATTTTTTATATATTTAATTATTCTTATATTTCATATACTTATGAATGGTGTTTCAAAATATATTTCCATTGGTTGGATAGGTGGCTCACATGCTAAAAGCACTTATTGCTCTATCAGAGGATGTGAGTTAAACATCTAACAACCACGTACAAATCCATTCCAGGAGATGCCCTCTTCTTACTTCCATGTCTTGAACATGTACTCATTCAGGCAAACACATATGTACATTAAATAAATGAATATTTAAAAAATAAAAACTATGTTTACTATTTTTTTCTTTAGCACTTCACCTATAACACTTCTTATGAAAAAGGAGTTCTTGGTCTCCCAAGTTTGAGAAATATTGAGCACTGTATGTACATTTTAAAATCTTGTGTGCTGTGTGTTCATGTGAGTATGATTTCATGCATGCCATGTTATACATGTGGAAGGAACTTTGACATTGGTTATTACCTCTCATATCCTTTAAGATACAGTCTCTTTTGTGTTCTCCACTGCTGTGCTAGCCTGGGTAACTAAGTAATGTACTTCTGGGAATTCTCTCTCCACCTCTCATTTTCAATAAGAAACAAACATGTATTACTATAGCTGGATTTATGTGAGTTTTAAGGATTTGAACTCTTCTTACTTGGGGAGGCAAGTACATGGCTCACTGAGGCATCCCCATATGTTCTAGCTTCATTTCTGTTGCTGTGATAAGACACTCTGACAAAAATGAAACAAGCAAACAAAAGAACAACACCTATAGGAGATTAGTGTTATTGTGGTAGTGGTGGTGGTTATTCTTCTTTATCAGTTCCATGTTACAGTCCATCACTGTGGCTAAATCAAGATCAAGACAGGAATATCAAACAGTTCAATACATCACATCCACAATCAAGAGCAGGGAGAACTGGATACATACATGCTCTATTGCCTGCTTGTACTCAGGTGAATTTCCCAGCTCTAATGTAATTCAGGATTCAATTCATGAAATATTACCACCCACATTTAGAGAGGGCTATTCCACCTCAGTTAACGTAGTCAAAAAAATTTCTTCTAGGCACGACCTCAGAGAACACAATCTAGGTAATTCCTTGTTGAGATTTTCTCAGGCTAAGTGTCTCAGGTTGACAGTTAAAGCTCACCATCACACCAACTCTATACTACTGCAAAATAATGTAGTAATTCTGTATTACTTATAGGCTTAGTTTCAAGATCTTTCATAGATATCCAACCAAGGATATCACTAGTATAAAATGTTTCAATATTTTCATATACCATTAAACCATTAAGTACTAGATGCTTAATACAATGCATTAAGTATTACTGATATTGTTTAAATAATCATGGCAAGGGAGAATGATCTGTCCTTGTTCAGTGAACAATAGTTTTTAAAATATTTTTAATCCATGCCTGGTTAAATCATAAAACACAGAACCAGTGAAGTTCTAAGGAACATTAAATATTAAAATTGTTTGAAATCTTGCCATGGTAATATGTAACAGATATAAATTCAGACAATAAATTTCCTTGTGAATTAAGGAAATTGTATATATAACTAATGTTAGCATTCTATGGTTCTGAGAATCACGATTTATATATGCCAATTATGATGATCTATGCTGATTATTTTTGTGGTGGGATCTAGAATTACCCAGGAAACAAACTTTTGAACATATATCTGAGGTAGTTTCTAGACTTACCTAAGTAGGGAAGAGCCACCTAAATTTGAATAGCATTTTCCATGGGCTGGAGTCCTTTACTGAATGAGAAAGAGAAAGCTAGCTAAGTGTCAGCACATATCTCTGTGTCCCATGACTACGGAAGAAATATGACCAGCTACCCAACTCTCCTGTCACCAAGCCTTCCCTGCGCGGAAAGACTGTGTCCTCAAACTGTGAGTCAAATAACCCTCCTTGAGTTGCTTCTGTGAAGAATTCTGCAGTAGCAGCAAGAAATTGATTAATATACTTGTTCCTTCAACTTACTCCTCGAAGTCTGGGGCATACATTAAAGGGCACATGAGCCAAGGAGACTCAAGGAGACAGAAAATGTCACTCATTGCCCAGGAGAAATAACACAAGAGAAATTCTTGTTTTAAGGTATAAAATATGCAAAATGTCTTAGTGAATATGATATAAACGGGCTAGTGTATTTTACTCTGTAATTGAAAAACATTGCCTTGGTCAAAATAATTGAACCTCTGGGAATTTAATCCTTGTTCCTTCACACCTTTTGAAACTATTTTTCTAGTTTATATGAAAAGATTCTTTTTCTCTGTTCTGACTAGAATGGAAATGTTTGCAGGAGGCCAATTTATGCAGCAAAATTCAACCAGATCAGACAGATTAAGTTTAAATAAAAAGCTGAGATTTCTTGAGGCGTCCAGGCCTGGAGGCACAAGAACGCAGGCAGAGGGAAATAATGGCCTAAGTGTGCCTGAGGTTTTGGGTGTTGCTCTTCTCAGGTCCATTGCCTACTGTTATCATGAGGCAGGAGGGCGAGAAAATGAACTGGAAACATCTTTTGAGGTAGAAACCACCAAAGTCATACGAATCCTCCCAGGAATGAGGAGTGAATAGTGGCATTTATTATTTCAAAAGCATAGGTTTTTATTTATGTCCTTCTATGGGTCTGTGCAAATGAGTGTAGGTGCCTGCAGAGATCAGAAATGTCAGATCCCTTGGAGATAGTGTTACACTCAGTTGTGTCCAGACTTGGGTGTTGGGAACAGAACTCCAATAGCAATATGTGCTTTTAACTGCTGAGCCATCTCTCTAGGACAGAACACTTGGATGTAAGTTTACTGCACCAAACAGACAGGAAAGAAGCATCTGATGGCAAGACTGAATAGAACTACATGACTCTCCCTCAAGCCATTTGCTTATTGTATTAAACAGAGCAATAGAATCTGAAACCAAGAAGAACATAGTTGATTATGAAGCAAAAAGTCATCATGGTCCTCAAAAAACAATGAGAACAACAACAGTAAAATAATATACCTATTATGGAAACCAGGATCCACTAGGTAAGGAAACACTCAGCAGCAATGCAGACTAATTATTCATATCTCTTTAGGGCTTCTTCTGACAAATATTATTGAATCAGAATTGAAATAATACTTAGGAACAGTGTAGATCAGCAGCCTCCGAACCATAAATATCTTCATGAGATCTTCCCCTTGCTACCCTATAGAGATATGAATCCTCTCTGGAGAAAAACATCACCTAGAGACACCATACATTCCCATGAATCATACCTCTCAGAGATCAGGTAGAACTCACTATAAAGAACAGATCAAGATCATGAGATGAACACTTGGAATCAAATGATGAATAAATGGAAACAGAAACAGAGCACTAGGTGATGCAAACTAGACTCAGACATTGACAGTGGCTAATATAGTTAAAGAAAAGAATGCATTGAGCACATTTGTATACAAAAAGAACTGAAAACAAATCTGAAAAAACAGTAAGTTTTAAATAAAAATGATAATTTAATTTGTATTACATTGGTTATTTCACTGTGTGGGTTGCTATGTGTTGTTAAAGTACATATTGAAAGATTCAGTTCTCTCCTACCACATGGGACCTGGGAATCTAACTCAGACTTAGCAAAAAATGAACTTAATAAACCAAAAAGTATTTAAATATACAACTGAAATAATAGGATGAATGTATTAGATATAGCTGAAGAGAAGATCACTGAAAAGATAGGCTATCAACAAAACACTCAGAACCATAAAGAGCAAAAAGCATAAGGTAAAGGTTTGCATGGAAGAAACTCCTAAGTTCCTATGTCTTTAAACACACAGATGTTAAAGTTGAGTTATGTTGAAAGTACTTAAAGACAAATTGAGCACATTCAATTTCTGGACACCATCCTATTAAGTCTCTCCATTACATTAATGTAAAAATGAATATATAGAACTCCCCCTAAATTACGATAAGTTTTCTGGGGTCATTTTCATATGTTAGAGATATAAGATAAACACATTTGTTAAAAAATAAAGATGATTACAAATAAGCTGTACTGTTAAAATTTAACATGGAAAAACATCTAGTGCAACCATTCTCAGTCTGTAGGTTGTGACCCTTTTGAGAAACCTCTGTATCCAAAAATATTTACATTACAGTTTATAATGGTAGCAAAATTAGTTATAAAGTTGTGACAAACATAATTTTATGATTGGGGATTACCACAATGTGAGGATTTATATTAAAGGGTCACAACATTGGGAACTTTGAGAACAACTGGTCTAGTAGGCTGTGAGGCTAACCACTTACGGTTTGTAGTTTTAACATTCTTTATCAAATATAAAAAAGAACTGGAACAATGACACCTCACATTTTCAAATGTGTTTTTTGCTTAGTTAAATCAACCTCCATGCTTACAACACTCACCAGAAGTCAGTAGAAATTATTTTCAATTATTTACTTCTTTTCTAAAGCAGAAATGTCACTAATTCAATGGCATTACATATAATTTCATTCAATTCCCCAGATGGATTCTCTTTCCCCTTCCCTGTCTACCTTCTGATGGAGGTGAATTGGGTTAATACAGATGAAATTGCATGACTAAATAGTATGATTTATTCTAGTTCTCAGATGCTTTGGAAGCTGGTATTTAAGATGGCCTGGTAAGCACTGCATATTTCTTTTTAATTAAGGTTCTTTCACAGAGTTCAGTTTCAGAATAGAAGAGAAACAAGACCAAGTAAGTAACTTTACATTAATTAATTACCTAATCCCCAGGTAGAGATAGTTGATAGTCTTCATTCCCTGAAGAACAAAATGGGTGACCTATGATTAATTACTGAGACTGTAAATGTAAGACTAATTAGTGTAATGTCACATGTACCTAAGCAATAAGTTATTTGTATCAAATAAAGAATGACTGAGAGTAGGGTATTTGTGACTCCCACATTGTCAACAAAACCCCTAAGCCTGTGTTTTGTGGTCATCCTGTGTATTTACACTGACATCAAGTCTTAGATGCTTCTCTTGACCACACAATTGGAAAATGGGGTAAGGTAACAGCCAGGAACCTGGAGAGAAACCTGGAGCCAAAACTTCTAAAATAGCAATGAGCAGTGATGGACCTAGAAGGTAATTGGGCATTTACTCACCCAGTGAACTGAAAAGAACAAAAATTACTTTTCTTATATATGATGGAGCCAGTGCATTAGAAATTTGATTAAATGGCTCACAACCAAAAGGATGTAATTGGCCAGTGCTATAGAAGTCATTCACAATTTAAAAAGAAATATGAACTCCTTGTTTAAGGCTCAAGACTGAAGACAGAAATGAAGCATCTGAGACACATGAGTCCTGTAGCTGCTCCACTAAGACAATCTCTGAAAAGTGTCAACATGGTTGTCTAAGAAATTCACAAAGGTGCATTCACTTGTGTACACAAAAAGCCACTGGAGAATCTGGTTATGTGCAGAAAGTTTGCAGTAGGAAAGCATCAAGTCCATTCTTCACTCTACACAAATATTCCCCTTCACCACAAATATCAAGCAATGTATAGATTCTTTAGATATAAATAGGCAGCTTTTAGCATATCCAGGTCATGTTGAAGTTCATGTTGACAGTCTTAGTACTACTCTAAAGTAACAAAAGAGGCATTTCTTTAGGAATCTCAACACTATCTATCCCAGTGAGACACTCCTCAATGCTATGGCTACAGAAAGGTCCCACAATCTCTTTCCAGGGCCAGTATTGTTACAATGATCAGAGCCGGGGCCCTGGAAACTAATTAAGCAAAGTTCAGCCATATATCCTTGATAAACTAAGTAATAGTAAAAAGAAGAGTGAGGTGATGTAGACTACATTGGGGAGAGGGATTAAAAGATGCAGGGACTCACCTCTTTCCCCATCAGCCCTGTCCATCTCTGTTCCAGGCATAGTGTTAGGTTTAAGTAGAAAGTCAGAATCTTTCATAGCTAAGCAGTCCAAGTTCATTAACCCATTGTTGTCTGGAATTTCAGTCCCCCAAGATGGTCTGACAAGGTACAAATCTCTTCTGTGGAGATAAATTACTCATTTCTTTTATTTTTTATTTTCTCCCAATAGAAGATTCCTAGGACAGGAAATTCACCTTTCTAGGATACTCAGTGTTCTTGCTGCCAAAGTAAAGGGCACAAATGTTTCTTCAGAATTGTTGTGTCGCCATAAGCTCAGGTCAGGCCAAATTCTTAAGGATTGTTGGAAGATAGATAAAAGCCTAGAGTCAGCATTCTACAGGAACCCATGAGATAGGTTTCTGCAAGCAAGAAAGGGTCATTTCCCTTGACAGATACCTGTAGTTAGCACAGGATAACCTCTAGGCTCCTTGAATCCTTACTAACACATACTTCTTCTGAACATCAAAGGCCCCACACTAACCTTCTGGCTCCCTACCTCTCCTCCACTATGCTAGTTTCCAGACTGTTCCAAACTCCCTTACCTCACCCTAAGGCTCCTCTGTAACTCATGAGGTTTTTCTTTGCCTCACTCACATTTTTTCTTTGCTCTTGAGAGATAACCCTGGATGAGGTCTGTCTGCTTCCCACTATTTTCTCCCCTCAGAGGTAGCCATTGCTTCTCTAGACTCCTCCAGATGCCTCTAGCAATTCTGTCACATATCTCTAATAAAAGCATTCTCCCCATCCATAGAATGGTCATCTCAGTGGATTCCCTGTCCCCTCACTTGCAAAAATATCTTCCTTCCTGGTAGGTTGGCCAGAAAATTTTATTTATGAAAACATTCACCCATGTAGAAATTCTGTCTGGACACATGATAAACCAATCTTCCTCCATAATTCACAATCACAGCTGTCCCTCTATGGAGGATAAGTGTGAAGAGTTTCCAAGGAGGAAACAAAAAACATTCTGTTGTACATCTCCAGGGTTAGAGTGTTGATGTCTGTGTATGTACATGTTGCTCTGGCCTATTGTTCCTTCTCTTAGGGTTGGAAGCAGTTTGCAGCTAAACTTCAATCTTTTGCAGATCAGTTTGATTGGAAATTTAGGTAACCAGATCATTAGGAAGGAGGATATGAATATACATAGGGTTTATTCTGTGATTACACTAAGATTAGTACCCTGAGGGAAAGACAAGCCTGTTCCAGCATTCTGGAGTAAATTTAGAGTACAGAGTGTGAAAGGCAATTCATGTGTCTACTCTTGACAAATTATTCCCAGTACTTTTCAGGGAATGCAGAGTCTGGAAAGAATCCATGCTGTCAAATAGAGAAGGGTCGAGAACATTCTCATGAAATCTCCCTCAGTCCTGGAGATTTCAATTTGGAAATTCTGCTGTTTCCCATCACAGATATTGACAGTGTTTTTGTGTTTACCCACTATTCCATCTTTGTCTTATGTTTTACACCTTGCAGCTCGGAGTACACCTACATGTGTTAATAGATAAATTCGTTCGGAAAGATAGGCAGAAAAAATAGATACTGAGGTTAAACCTAGCATGTTGCACTTGCTGTCTTATTTGTTTCAGAAACATACTCAACTATCTTTCTGTGTCTCTGTCTCTCTGTATCTCTGTGCCTCTGACTCTGTCTGTCTGTCTATGTATCCCTCTCTCTCTCACATACACATACAGACAGACACACACCACATAAAATATATCCCACATTCTATGTTTAACAGAATTGGAGAAAAGTGGGAAGTGTGCTTTCCCATTGGGAGGGGCTGGTTGCTCAAAGATATGCAAACTTTGATTAGCATATCATTTTTACCACTGCTCTGCCTAATAGGTAATATGAAATGTAGCGACTTTTGGGGAGACAGAAAACAAGCAGGTACCCACTGCCCAATTTTGCAAAAGAATTAGGAAGGGGAGGAGGGAGTCCAAGTGAATCATGAAAATCCTAGTTCCTGAATCATTTTTGAAATTATGTTCAAGGCCTTAACCTTCATTGATTGAATGAAGCTATAAAATGAGAGGTGTTTTCTTTATTTCTCCTCCTCCTCCTTTTTCCAAATATTACTTTAGACTTTATTGGCCAGGAGTGGGGAATATTCTAACAAAGCACATAAAGATTTGACAAAACCTTCCACAGGTACAGCAGAGCTCTAAGATGGTATTGGAGTCTGAGGAAAAAGCAGTAGAATACAAGGTGTACATCTGAATTTATTGACACTCTTTGGGTGACAATATCAGTTTCCTGGCTCAAATTCAGGAAACCAAACAAGAGAGATGTGAGCTCACATAATTGAAAAGAACAAGGGTCCTGATATGCATCATCTCTTGAAAGCTAAAGCCAAGGCAGGGAGATTGCTCTGAATTTGAAGCCAGCCTGGTGTACATAGTGAGTTCTAAAGCAGCCTAAAGTGTGAGATTTAAATGAGTGTGTGAAAGACAGCAATGCTTATTCTTGGCTGCAGTCTAGTGAATCCGGACTGCCCAGAATTAGATCCCAATGACTGCTTGCTTTGAAACCTCCAAAAAAAAACTAGTTAACTTTTGGTGAATGACTCAGTTTCATTTTTTTCTGAAATGGAGAGATGACTTCTACAAAGAATATTAAAAGATTAAGCACTTAGAACAGTGAATGTCGCCTTTGCCGTGATGCCCATCAACACTCTCTGGAGTTCTTTGCTCTGCTTCCTTCTAGTTCATTCTGGAAGGGTTTTCTTACTCAGGAGCCTGCCTCTCTGCTTCATCTTTCTACTCTCTGCAATGTCAGAAGAAAGTAAGATTGTTTTTCTCAAAATAGTTGGTGCTTGGATTATGATGATTCAGCTTAACATTTTTAACCTAATCTTGTGAAAGTGATAAGCATTCAGTAGAAAAATAGTTTGAGTTTTGAGTGGCATACTAAAAGATTGCCAATTATGGTTCAAGAGAATGGGAACCAGCACAACTCCCAACAGACTTGAGAACATTGGGGATCAACCAAGTGTTTCAATGTGATGAGTTTCTAAGCTGACAGAAGGTAATTGTGGTATATCAATGCATTTCCAACCAAATTTTGCCATAGGTGTAACAGACATAATTCCATTGCCAAATGAAGCACATCCCTTACAAGATATTCAAGTTATGTTCATGGGACTGACTTATAATTTACATTAAAACCCAAGATAGCAAAAAGATGGATAGAAGAGCAGGCTCTTCTGGCTCCTTAGGCCAGTGTGGAATGTCTGCTCTAAAACTGGGAGTTAGATCCTGTTCACTCAAAGTGTGGAAGAGAGTAGGTGTATTCTTTTAGGTTTAGCTGCTTGCTGTCAAACCTGATGATCTGGGCTCAATCTCCAGGATAAATGCAGTAGAAGGAGAGAAGAACTTATTGTTCTTTTAATTTCACACATGCATATGCACATGTATGCACACTTTAATTAATTAATTAAAAAAATTAATAGAAATATCTTTAACCCCCCTGAGAATGAGGACTGGATGAGACTCTTTTCATACTTGTTGGGAAATTCTGAATGATAACTAAGGAGAGACATTTAATAAACCTCAGTGAGGCTTGAGGCCTGCTTTCATTAAACTAGAAGTTTTTGTTCATGTTATTTTGTCATGAGAACCTGGTAGATAAAATTTGACAAGGTTGTTGTGAAATAATCTTTTTGTATACTATGAAGATGTGTCATTCTGATTGGTTTAATAAAAAGTTGAATTGCCAATAGTGAGGCAGGATTTGGGGGATAAAGAGAACACTGGAAGAAAGAAGAAGCACAGAGACCACAAGAGACACCAGGGATGCAGAGTAAGCAGCATAGGATTTACAAAGTAAAGGTAACTGAGCCATGTAAAAGAGCATAGATTAAAAGATATTGGTTAATTTAAGTTATAAGAACTAGTTAGAAACAAGCTTAAGCTATCAACCAAGCTTTCATAATTAATAGGATGTCTCTGTCTCATTCTATGGAGCTGGTGGTGCTGACAAAAGTTCTGACTGCAATAGTACCCAGTGTCTGGCCAGGTATATCCACATAAGACCCCAGAAAGCTTTAAAAAATGTACTATCTGCTTTTGTCTGCAAGGTTCCTGGCCAGCAAGGGGCCCTGATCCTGTACCAGAAGATCCATCAGAGGTGTGACAGAAACCCTGGAAACAGAGCACAGACATTCCTCAACCGCCTAAACTTCCTGTTCATTCTGCGGGGGCTCCTAATTCCGGCTACTGACCCTCTCTTCCTACCCCATCCCAGCTTGCATTCAGGCACTGCCTCCCTTCCCTT
>LOJH01035328.1:0-15795 GCA_001685095.1 Ellobius talpinus | reverse complement strand
TCAGGGCCCCTTGATGGCCAGGACCCTTGCAGACAAAAGGTCTAGTTTGCTGCTTGCATGCTTAGTGAAACAAATGATCTCTGCCTGGTTGCACTCACCACCCTCTACTAGCCCCAAAACAGGACATTCACTCTTGTTTTACATTTAGGCAATAACTTTCATACCTAATATTCAAATGCACTTCGTTGTGCTTTATGATCTCAATTTTTATACTTAAATAATATTTGAACTTTGTTCTCAACATTTACTATGTTTTAGAATGAATACAATAGAGGCCTACGACATCAAAGAACTTTAACCACACAGTTGTGCCTTGCTCAAATTCAGTTTAAACCACTCATCACAAATTATGAGCTACTGATAATGTAAACACTGTGACAACTTGGATGTTTCTCTAATTGTAGATAGGTGGTATAATTGAGATGACTACCTGTCTGATTTCCTAGACTCAGTAGTCGTCCTCATATCCTGGCGCCAAGGTCTCTAGGCTTCCAGCTGGAGCCTAGAAACAGTGAGATAAACGTTCAGCCTCACTCCTAGAGCTAAGAGCAAACTTAGTACTCCACAGGAGAGATGAAGAGAGGATTGGAGTTATTTTGTACATTCAAATCTTTCTAATAAACCAAATTACTGACATTTAGACAAAGTACCCACATAGGCAAGGCCTATATAAACTTCTAAATCAGCTCTAACAGTGCAGTCCCTCTTCACATATTTGCTATGGTAGGCATGTATGGAATATTTACTTTGAGAAAGTGTTCAATATAGGGTTATCAAGATGTCTCAGTAGGTAATAGTGTTTGTTACCAAGTGTGACAACATAACTTTAATCCCCAGGATACACATGGTGGAAGGAGGTTTGTCAACTGACTTCCAAAGTCATGCTATAGCATACACAACTTATTTCATACATATATAAAAAACCCAAATAAATAAATGTTAAAATTAAAAACTCACAAGAAAAATAAGAAAAATTATATCTTTTCTTTCCATATGCTATTCAGCTACATATCAAAACCATTTGATAGGCAATAGCCTACCAGTATGAAGACTTTCTCTCTATCCTGGTTTGATGTGGGATGTCCTTTATTATACATGTTGCTTTTATTGGTTGATTAATAAAGCTGTTTCAGCCAATGACTGAGCAGAATAAATACAGGTAGGAAATCCAAACAGAGATATAGAGAGAGAGCAGGTGGAGTCAAGAAGATGTTATGGTAAGGTGCCATAATATCACCAATAAGCCATGGCCTCATAGTGATTCATAGAATAATAGAACTGTATTAATTTAAGATGCAAGAGCTAGCTAGGAATATGCCTGAGCTATTGGTCAAACAGTGTTGTAATTAATATAGTTTTATGTGATTATTCATATCTGGGTGTCTAAGAAACGAAAACACAGTCTCTGTTTAAAAAATGACACCCAACACTAGAGAGAAAGATAATATGGGGAAAATTCTCATACACAGTCTCATTCTGAGATTCCTGGAGGAAGGATTACCATTTTGAACTGAGGTAGAGGTAAGAGCCAGTGGCTGGCTGTTGTGCTTTTCTGACCTTCAAGTTGGAAACCAATTTCTGTTTCTGGTTTTTATTAATTGTGCTACACTTGTAAGTCTCATCTTTGCTAGCAACCTTGATGTTGGTATCCTAATTTTCTGAAGAATGTAGTTTAGCCTTGTGATAAATTGAAGTATATCTTCTCAATTCATATGGAGTAGATTTAAGGTTCCCAAATGACTCTAATTAAAGACAGTAATTTATAGATTTTATTTTTACTAGTTTAAGTAATGAGAGTAGGTCCATAGTCTAATATGGGTCTAATATTCTTTATAAGAAATGGTTAGAATGCAGATATGCACAGAAGGAAGATAATTTGAAGACCATGAAAAAGTGGCTACATGTAATCATATCTGATAACACCTTGATTATAGATTTCTAGCCACTAGAATTATGAGAATATAATTGTCTGCAATTGTTTTGTCTGAGGTTTAGAGCACTAATATTCATGCCATTGATTTTATATGTAGCCTTTATTAACCTTTTTAATGAAGGAACTTTTTAAAATTATGTTTTTAATTGAAATATATTACTTTCCCCCTTCCTTTTTCTTCCTCCTACCTCTCCCATATTCCCTGTATCTGCTTCATATAGACAGCTTCTTTTCCATTGATTACAATTGTTGCATATATGTATATATGTAACAATATGTACACAGTGACAGATGAATAAATATGTAAATGAAACCTGCTAAGTCTGTTTCTGTTTGTTTTATATGGTTTAAAAGCTCACCAATTACTTACATTGTATACGCTATTGGGGGCCTGTCCCTGAGAGAAGCTAATTTGCCCTCTGGTAGTAGTCCTTAGTTGCCTATAGTTCTTTGACTATTGGTTGCACTCTATGAGATAGCCCTTCTTCCACATTAGCGTGTCTGTTGATATTGTTATGTTACTTGTGGTGACAATGTTTTCCACAAGAGCCATAAACTACCTAGCAAAGTTCAGTACTAGTCATGAGAAATCTTGGTTTGAGTTGTTGGTTAAAGTAGTTCACATGATTCCCAGAACAATGTAGGGTATTGTTGCTGACCTTGATTAACTCTAAGTGGTTAAAATTACATTCCTATTGCTGAAGATTACATGCACTTTGGAAACAGTGCTTGAATAATTTGATATTTGAAAGCCTCGCTCCTATGGTGTAGCTTTCAAAGTACCAGAAAGTATTATGCAAATATTCAGAGAGATGCAGTCAATAGCCCTATCCACCTAAGTTGCCTATGAATCACAACAATGACCAGCCTAACAAGATATCTGTAAAGCTCTATAGTGGCATTCACATGTTGTCAGTAACAAACAGCTGTCTAGTTGGCATTAAGGCCCACTCAACAGGAGGAAAATCATGTCTAATACTAGAAACCTAGACAGCTATCCAGGACTAGTGAGGTTCTGGATCATAGAGGAGAACCTATTAGAACCACTTTACTAGAAAACATAATTCCTAACTACACTCTTACACTTATGCTTTTACCCAGAGATAAATGTAGCTTTTACCCCTCATCAAATAAGCTTCTGTGTATAGCAAATGGTCACTATGGGAAACCAGTGCTGGACAGGATGTGGAGATCAAGGTGTTATGAGAGTTCAGACTCAACAGACATATCTTCAACACAACACCTACAACCTAAGGCTCAAAGAACATACAAAAGAAGATAGTAGAAAGATGATAAGAACCCAAGGACCAAGAAGTCTTCTGTGAGATGGTGTATCCTAGAAATGATTGTCCAAATAACACCTGAACAAAATGCAGCACTTAGTAAGTATCTTCTATTGATCTAGCACAACTCTCAGCCTTGGACATAAAATAAGAAATAAAGCAGACAAAGACGCTTATCATAAAAGCAGGACAGAAAAATGGAATCTAGGTTCTGCTCTTTATTGGTATATAAGCT
Organism: Ellobius talpinus; assembly: GCA_001685095.1. NCBI lineage: Eukaryota > Metazoa > Chordata > Mammalia > Rodentia > Cricetidae > Ellobius > Ellobius talpinus. The sequence continues at coordinate 12,344 of LOJH01035328.1, read as the reverse complement.
TAGGTTATCTACTTATCTTTCCTGTGTCTCTATTTTACACATCTACAAAAAGGTGTGCTATAGTAGCACATTTTGAATTTGTTATGAATAGAAGTGATTATACATAAAACACAACAGCATGTGGCAAGTACAAACCCTTCACTCTCATTATTTCAGGTTTTAGTGCAGATAGATTAAAAAATAAATGCATCAACTAATTTAACATAGTTGTAAGTACTATGAAAAACTATAATGTGTGTGGAATATTTAAATGATAAAAACAGGAAAGAACTTTCAGAAGGTCTATCAAGCGCAGTCCAGAATATTTATTAGTCAAGGACAAATTGCATTAAATTCAACAAAATGCATTATTGTCATGAACAGACTAAAGGAAGAAATTAGGTAAAGATTACTTTAGGCAGAGGAGTAAGGAATTATAAGGGCCTGATTTTGGGAAGATGTTTGACATGTTGCAGGAAACATAAAATATTAGTGTGGTAAAGCAATTTTTGAAGTACAGAGAATGTATAAAATTAATTGAATCAGAGAAAAAGGTTCCTGATACAGGATTGATTATAGGACAGATCTGCCTTTATATTCTGATATAATGCAAATACACTTGGGCCTTTATAAAACACAAATTACTAAGAATTTTCCTTTAGAAATTTTTGTTGATTAGTCTCAATACCCATTAATTGGGTACCAGGGATATGACAAGTATCAAAACAGACAAAAACCATATGCCTCAATGAGAGCTTGGGAAAAAGAAAATGAGTATCTTTGAAGATGATACAGAACATTACATATCGATATATGCTAAAGAAGAAAGAAGTTATAACTTCACAGGTGGGGTTGGAAATATTGACAATGCAGATAATTTGCAATTGTTTTTAAATAGTCTGAATGATTCTAGGTTGAACATGCAAATATGGGATTTGTTAGCAGGCAGATTTTTTTTTTAATGCAATGTGGTCCAATTGGCTGAGATCTCCAGATTAATGAACATAGAAAGAGAAGTCCAAATAGTACTTGGGAAAATGAGGAGGAACCAGCAAAGGAGAGCAAATGGGAGGGCAGTGAACGAGAGGTGCAAGCAAGGATTTGCAGTATCCTTGTTATTAAGTAGAGAACATATTTCCAGGAGAAGGGAATGCCAGCTGTGTCAACAGGCCTTTTCTAGGGCAAGTAAGATGATGGCTAAAACTTGACCATTAGCTTTAGCACAAATGGTCCAGCAAGATGACAGGAGGGAATATATGTGGTAGCATAATGGCAAGAGTTTGAGGAAGTTCTGTTAGAATTGCTTTCATTTTCTCAGTGAATAATAGGAAGCTGGTTTATGAGTCACAACTGAAGTTGGGAAGAAGGAGATGGAATCTTGAGGTGTAGGAATAGGTAGAAATAATCACCTTGGAAAATGTAAGAATTGGAAGAGCCTGGAAAATATTGTATGCCTGCTGAGTTGCATTAAAAATCCACCTAGAGTTCATGGTCAGGAATTTAAAGTGAGCCTGGAAAGCATAGTTGCAGGCTATTCCCTTACCCCAGTCATGCATAGCAGTGATAGTACAGTCCCAAACATCAAAGCTAGAGATCTAACCTAGATTGTGGTTTTCCTCAGCAGAGTGAGAGATCAGCGAGGTGACAACATATAGAGGGAACAATTCTAATAGTGATTGTGGCATTAAGGGAGGAAGAGGGTAACATCAGGTAAACAAGAAACTGGGTTGCTAAAACTGAACACATGGTTGGAGATGGGTTACAACTAATTGAGCATCAAGATGGCAAATGGAAGAAAGAAAAGGAACAATGAGACTGACATTGGAGGGTTGTTGTTATTGGAAGTAATAAGTCGCATGAAGATTTGAAGGAAGTTAACTGCAGAAGAAGAAGACATCAACAGAATAGACCAGGGTGTTAAAAGATATATCTCACAATAATCACTACAGGAATACTATTTGGAAGAATGCTACTAAGCCAGGAATAGAAACATTCACAGCAGAAGTAACCAAGGATTGGCAGAAAAGGGAAAATAGCACAGAGGAGAAACTGTCAAACTCCAGATTTTTAAAATCCCCATTGTAACTAAAGACCTGGTATAAATCAATTTTTAGTCATTAATTTTTATGTTTCACCTCCTTTTCTGCCCAAGCATTGCTTAGCTTACAGTACCAGTCTGGGGGCATCCTATTTTGGTGTAAATCTTTGTTTGTTCTGCCCTGTGTATCATGCCTGTTAGATTAAGAAATAAGTGAAATCAAACCTAATCAGAAATGGAGACCACTTAGTTGGGACTTTATTTAAAAGATACAGATACTTTGTAGACTCTGGGGCCATTAAATTGATAGGAAACAAAGACATTACTCTTTAGGAATGAAATATCATAAAATAGATAACCAGAAACATGTCAAACTTTACTTATTTGACTTGTAAATGTAGAGGTCATTAATTTGGCCACAGATTTACTTATACAATAATTATTAACTATCTTATATGTATAATACTTACTATAAGAGCTGCTGAGTAGGTGAGGAAGAACCCTGATACTATAAGATTCTCAGTCAAATTATGAAGGAAACACATAGACAAGGTGAGTTGGGCAATTTTTAGATTTCAGGAAATAATAAAAGAGAAATCATGAGGCCATATTTTATTCTAAAGTTTTACTCTAGGTGTCTAGTCCAGATCACCTGTACAATAACCAGATATATTTTATGATATAATTATTAAATTTACAGACTAAGATAAAAGACCCATGTAGATTTAACTATCTATGGATTTAAATATTTTTCTGAATGTATCCTTCTGTTTCTTCCCATGCAAAATGAGGAAAATAATAACAATAAACTTGCCAGCATATGCCTGGTTTATAATAATGGGAACTCATGTGTGTGAAGGACTCAGAATGCTTCTTAGGACAGAGTGAATGTTGATTCTTAAATACATTTTTACCATGGCAAAACTATAGTTTACAAAGGTTAATTATGAACCCTAGTACATGTGTTTTTTCTTTTATAGAGTCTTTGTTGATTGCACATCATGCATTCTGAGTCCACTTATCTTCATGTCCACTCACATCTGCCCTCTGAGCTTGCAACCTCCCCCCAAATCAAAACCAAATTTAAAAGAAAAACCAAAACCGATAAAACAAATAAACAAAACTGAAAACAATACCCACCCACACACCCCACCCCCCAAAAAGGAAAAATCTTCTAGTGAAAGCAATAATGTAGTCGACTGAATCCCACAGTCCATTCATTTTTACTGGTAACTATTGATTGCTATAAGTCACTGGTTGGTCTCAAGGCTTCTGGTTCCTGCTATACCACCTATAAAGGGCTCTCTCTGGGGCTTCTCTTAGACATTCTGTTGATGTCCTGTTTCTTGTCCTGATGTTTTGGGTTGTAGATTTGTTTGTTCCCTTCGCATGTTCCAACAGTTCACAGATTCAGTGGATGCTTGGATAGGGAAAATTCATTGCCCTGGTTCTGGACCCAGGAGGTATCTCTGTGGGTCAGCTCGCTAGCTTTCCCTCCTCATGGCTCCTCAGGCACACTCTCCAGCACTGCCATGGTTAGCTTACCCAATGCAGTCTCCAGAAAGGAGGAGAGCCAGTTCTCCTGCTCTCAGGGCCCTCAGATCTGGATCCCCCTCAGTCACATTGCCAAACCACTCTACTGGTTTGTGCAGGTAAGGCACAGGGCCCTCTCTTCTGAATCTGATTGCTACAGTAGAAATATGAAAGGAAGAGGTCAGCTCTCTTGCTGGCACCCCCTAAGGACTGGCTCCCTTTCACCCCTGACAACAGGGTCAGTTCTAGTGTGCTTCCCAGGTAGGGTGCAGAGCCCGCTCTCCTATGTGCTGCAGCTGGTGTGGGGCAGGGCTAGTTTTCTCACTCTTTTGACCCCTGGGACAGCTTTCTCACCTGCCACAGGTTTCAAGAGGTGGAAGGAGGAGAGCATCTTTTCCTTACACATGCCACCTCATGGCAGATGAGGGGGGTCAGCTCTCCTGCACTCACACCTTAGGGTTGGCTTTCCTGTATCCCAGACAGTCCCAGGGTCAGTTCTGGTGTGCTGTTTAGATGAGGTGCATGGCCTTTGATGAGGAATTGGGTCATCTTTCCTGAGTGCGTGGGTGACCACTCTCATGAGAGGTAGGGCTAGCGCACCTGCTGCAGTAACCAATGAGGGTCACTGCCAGTCTTCCCAGGGCCAGTGAAGGGCAGGGCCAGCTCATCACAGCATGGTTCCAATGACCCTCCATGCTAACATGGGCTATGGACAGCAACACAGACCACAGTTGCAGCAGACAAAGTCCTCAGTAGTAGCTCAAGCCTGGCGGCCACCACAGCCCCTGTGACAGCACTCCAGGAGTAGCATAGACAAACATGATCACAGGGGGCAGACCAGACCCCAGCCATCCACAGAGTCCTCTGTGACAACTGAAGTCACAGAAACCAGCCGAGACCCAGGCTGCTGCAGGGCTGTGGATCTAGACATGCCCTTTGCAGCAGTCAGTGCCCAGATGTTTCCATGGCTCCAGGTGGCAACACCAGCTATCCAGGTTAGCATGGCCCAGGACAGAGCATGGTCCTCAGATACCGACATGGTTTGAGGTGGCCAAACAGACTCCAGTCATCCACATGGCTCTTGGTGACAAAAGGACCCCTGAATATCAACTGAGACCCTAGCGGCTTCAGGGCCAAGGACCCAGACATGGCCCTCTGCAGCAGCGCTGGTTCAGATGACATCATGGCCCTTGTTGATAGTGCAGGCCACTATCAGGATGCCCTGGGTGCTAGCACAGTCCTCTGACACCCTCATGGCCACAGGTTGTGACCCAGACCCCAGGTATCTATGTGACCTTCAGTGGCAACATGGGCCATGGGCATTAATACAGACCCTGGCTGCGGCAGGACCATGGACCCAGATAAGGTTCTTGGCAGCTCAGGTTGTCAACATGGCCACAGGTGGCCGTGTAGGCCACCCAGATTGACATGGTCCCCACAGCAACATTTTCCTCAGACACAAATGGAGCCCAAGGTGGCAGCCCATACCACAGGCTCCTGCATGGTTTCCAGCCCTGCATGGTCCCCAGTGGGGACAGGAGCCACAGACATCAACATAGGCCCCCTAGGCTGCTCCTGGATGAAGACATGGGGCTGGTCATAGCCAAGGCCCAGACATCTCTCTGGATTCGGTGGCCTCCTGGCTATTCCCTTCAACCTGTTTCTCACCACTCTTACCTCTTCAGTTCCACCTCTCTCCGCAGCCCACAAACCATTTCGCCTGTCTCTCTCATTCACATCCACACCCTGTGTTCTGTCACCATAATGGTACCCGACAGCCCAGATCAGGGCTCTTGGTTGTGTCATAGGTGGCACTTAGTTGAATACTACCCGCTTTAGCCACAAGGAATAGTGCAGAGCTGTTGTCTTTACTCTCTTCTGTGCCCGGGGCCTAGAGACCTTGGGCAGCACTTGGTATGATGGTACCCAATCCTGGTTGATTGTAAGCCCCCAGACCAAATAATCTAAGAGGGCAAATTCTCTGCCCTCTGCCAATGCAGGCCCCTAGCATATAATTTTAATAACTGAATAAGTATAGTTGTTCAATCAATATTTTTTTCTGAGGGACAAGAATGTTTGCATGTGGCCTCCAAGCCCACTGAAGCCCATGTCCTATGCCCCACTGCATTTTTACATGGGTGGACAAGAGTTGAGCATAGGGTAAAAATACATCCAGTTTTAGTTTCATTCTCCATGCCTGAGGATATTCAACAAATTTCACTGCAGAATTAGGACATGTGCTATGTTAAATGGTGGCACAAAATCAGAATGAAACAAATACAGGAGAGGAGAGCATTCAGTAACATGAGAAAAAAAGTGAGAAATAAGCAATATGTTCCGATTTTTCTCATTGGCAGATTACATACAATACCTCAAAGTGCTATTACTATTTCTTTAGGTTTTATTTTCTATAGAGGAAAATTCGGGTTTATGTATATACACACAGCCACACACACACGTGTGCGTGTGTGTGTGTGTATGCAATTTGTAGTGAAATTAAACCAGAAACAAAAGGCCTATTTAACAATCACAGTGCCATAAAGAAGATAGGACAGGGCTTGACTTGCCCAACTCTTATTTTCTAAGTTCCATAAAATTAAGAATTCCATTAGATAAGATGTGAACAACTACTACTCAGTAAAAGATTGTAATCCCTTCAGGCTGGGTTTTAAATGTTGGCTCCTGTCCTACACACCAGCCTGGATATTACTATTGTAACTACTGTAGGAGCTAATGAAAATTAATCTCTCTAATACTGCCATGCGTCTAGCACAAAATACACTAGCGCTAATATTCTGTCCTGTGTAGAATTATGTGGTATTCTCTATGCAATCCCCCTCTTGGGGAAGGCTTTCTCACCCATGACCATCAACTCGGGCTGGCTCCTATCAAGAAAATTTAACCGTATGCTCTCCCTTGCAATCTTTGCCTCTATTATTGTACTTTTTGTTCTATTATTAATAGGTTTGCTACTTCTATATCTCTACAGTCTGCAAGCTCCCTGGAGGCAGGAACAAAGCTAACTCCTTTCAGATTCCTTATAACCTAAAACAAGGTCTAAGGTAGTATAGACAAAGGAAAGAGGGCAGAAGTTTGGGGTGAGCAGAATGAGTGGGAGTCCCTGCTCTAGTCAGCTAGATACATGGGTGTTTCAGCAAGCTACTTTCAGGTATTCCCTGCTAATTCAGCCAAGGGACTTCAAGATTTGCACTAAAACAGCTTCAAGAAACTTTCTGTGAAAACAGAATTATCTTCTACACGAAGAGGAAATACTGTGTATAAAGTAAATAATTTAGTTGCTCTATTTCCCCCTTCCTCATCTCATTCTTGTTCCCTTTTTGAAAAAGAGGACTCCTTCTAAGTCCACTGGGGTTCCTGAAATGGAGGGAAGACAGGAAGCAGGAAAATCCACCAAGATTCAAAAGGCAAATATGAGAGAATTCTCACTCTTTTCCCCCTACCCTTTTTTTTCCAAGTCAGTGAAAAGACGGACATTTCAAGAGTCTGACTGAGAATATACAGTTTTCTTTTGCATTCAAAACCACCAGCAGCATTTCAGGCAATTTGTCTCAAAAACATACACATTAATTGGAAAGAAGCCTTTATAAAATTTGAATTGCACCATTGTGTAGTGGTTTCATTTCTTTTTTCAAGGCCAACCTCAGAATCTTCAAGCCTTTGTGACAGGGAGTGATAGTGTGAGAAGCAGTTCTTTCCAAGTGCCAACAGAGGCATCTATTGTGAAGCCCCTCCCCCTCCCTTCCTCCTCCCAGTGACAAGTTAGGAAGGCTTTTCCCTAAACCTCAAATGTATTCAGCCTTCTGTGTTGCCATGGACTAGCACTGCCACAGAAATGATGTCTCAGCGTGGTGTCTTCCCATGTTATTGCACTCTGAAAGACCATCAAATCTCTTGGTTATTAATCTAAGCAAAGTGACTGTGAAAGCCAGTCATGGACCCCATAGGAACAAATCCAAAGAGGATAACTTGATTGGAAACCACACTTTATATCCTGACTTTCTTTTTCCACCTTAAAAAGAATTTTACAAAGTAGATGTACAGGGATTTGTGTAGTAGTTTTTATTAAGAGAATACAGATTGAACTTCAAAATGCATTTAGAAATGTCTATTGTTTCCAGAGCACTAGATATAAGCTGCATAGGGAAAGACATATCTACATCATCCTTCTTTACCTGATCTTGTAAATGTTTGTTTTGTATATTCAAATGCAGTCCATAACACATGGACAAAAGAATAATTTAAGCAACAAAGAATCAAGCAGAACAAACCTAGAAAAGGCCTAAGAAAACGTATTTTATCAGCATGGTATCAGTGTAACTGTGCATTAGTCATCTGGATCCTTGTTAGAAAATCTATATGAGGTCTGCAGAGATGGTTCAGCCATTATAGGCTATCTCATCACCAAAAAGACAAAATATAGATGATCTGTCCCATTCTCTTGATTTTGTGATTGCTATATCATGTATTAGAGAAATGACTGAATTTCTAATTTAATTGAGCAACTGTGTGATTTTCTAAAATGTGAATGAGCAACTGTGGTGATTTAATGCAGATGATTCAGTAGATTTAGTTATACTCCTCAGTACTAGTCAATTCAAGAACCTTTTATCACCCCTAGAAAGAAATCTTGTTACTTATTATGGAATTTCCTCCATTCATTGTTTTCTAAATGATAATTGATCTTCTTCTGTTCTAGACATTTGATATGAATAGAATTATGTACTATGTGGCCTTTCATGTCTCACTCTTCATGTGGAAAAATCTTTCAAATATTCATCTATACTGCAGTGTGGATCAGTACTTCATTCTTTGTTATGTATGTACAATATTCTGCTGTATAGTCACATGGCATTCACTTATCCATTTGATTGTTGGTGGAATTGGGCTATTTCCATTTGGGGGATTATTAGAGATCATGTAATGATAGCAGGCAACAGTTGAAGCTATGTAACAGGGAAGACAGAATTTAAGAGAAGGACATGCTTATGCTCACAAAAGAAGTCATTGACAAAGGAAGACTTCTTAGCCATGATTATGCTTTTTCTCATCATGGCTTTTACTGAGAAATCTGTGTGAACTTTTTAAAAATATTTCTTCCCAGTATCTTAGAAAGGATATATTGGGTAAGCTGTCATATCTGAATAGTCTACAGTTGATGAGGGGCTGTCAGCATCTGGATGAATAACTGTTCCTGACTAACAGTAACAACCTATTGGAGGTGAATGTATAGTTTCTTGGGGACCCTCACTCTCTTAGCATAGGTTGAAAAGTAGACAATATAACTATTGACTCTTCTCCCATTTCTGTCAAATACCCCAGAGAAGCATTGGGCACGTTTTTACTTGGAAACACTCTGCATTCCACTGATGGTTAGCGTTGCTGAACTTGAACATTTGAAGGAGAGTCGGCCTGAGTTAAGGAACCAATTTCTTTGGTGCAGCACGACTTGCAGGGGCAAGTGTCCATTGGGGACTTATTTTCTAGGTACCAAATACTGATTGAAAGCTTAGTTAACTATGTATGAAATTTTAGCTCTCTCAATTAATTGGGGGCATTAAATTATGGCTGCTCCAAAGAGCAGAAAAGTCTTTATGAAAATTGAACCCGTTAAAGGGAACTCTCCCAGGTTAGTGGCAATAAACTGCAGCAGTCTGCAATGATGATGACCTTTAGCAGGAATAGTTAGCTTCTCTGTCAGTGGAAAAGGTATCAGAAGACTATATTTGAGGTCATAGAAAAAGATCTGGCAAAATGCCAGTACAGTGAGGTTACACCAATTATTAGTTAGAAAATTAATTAGTTGCTTAATCAGCACTTACAAGGCAACTACTTTCTTTTTCATTCTTCTGAAAAATACCCAATTCCTATGGTCTGTGTTCCCTCAAAGTTCATATGTTGAAATCATAACTGCCCACAGTAATCACGTTCGGAATTACACACTTTCAGAAAGTGATTTAGGTCATAATTGCAGAGTTCTCATCCATGTAATTGGTACCTTTGTTTTCAAAAAAGACCCCAGATCACCTTTGAGACTCAGCTAGAAGGTGGCATCTAAAATCCAGCAAACAAGCTTTCAACAGATACCTAATATGTCAGATTAATGATGGACTCCCCAGACTCTAGAACTGTAAGAAATAATTTTTTGCCCTTTAGAAAAACTAACTGGTAAAGCTAAACATGTCAAAATCCTGAAATCCATAGCTCTGTAAAACAAGGAAAGAGGATAGTTAGTTCAAGGCTAGTCTAGGCCACATAGCAGGATGCCATCACAACCAAAACTAAAAGATCCCCTTTTGTGGGATTTGGTTATAGTGGCAGAAATGTAGTAAGACATTAATAATAAATATGTTTTCTGTGCTTAGAGGTAGCATTTTCCTCTGAAAGAAACTGATCAATTAAGCAAGTTCCAAGCACAGACTATGTAATTAACAGTTACTTTGAATGGATGAGCTGATAATGAAGCTAAACAAGGAAATATAATGCATTCTGGAGAGGCAGCAATGAATGAGAAAAAAATGAATTCTACAAATTTTTCAAAGTAACGGTAGTGAATCTCAAGGTAATGAGCTGAACAAATATAAAAAGGGAATTCAAAAACCATAAGAAACATTAAAATACAAGGATGAGGATAAGGTCATGAAGACATATTAGAAACCAGTCTTGAGTTGGTCTTTAGAAGAATAACATAAAGCCCGAAGCTTCTGTGACCTTAAGGTACTCAGACATTTTTAAAAGTGTTTAATACCCATAAAAAACAAGGAACTAAAAGTTAAACTGCTCTGTTTCTAGATCACCTGGTTAGAATGGCTATAATCAAATGACAACAAATTATGACACAGATGTTGGGGACAAGGACCCCTTACATAATGTGGATGAAGGTGTAAATGAAAGCATCCACTTTTGCAATCAGTTTGTAAGCTTTACAAAAAATAAAAATAAGTATACCATATTATATTTGGAGGGTGCTTGTTTGTTCCTGGATGCCCAGACCCGAAATAATCACAAAGAAACTATATTAATTATATCACTGCTTGTCCTATAACTTATTTATATTTCTAGCTAACACATTTTAAATTAACCCATCCCTGTTATTTTGTATTTTACCTCGAAACTTGTAGTTTACTGGTAAGGTTCCTGGGTGTCTTTCTCCTTCAGCTGCTATATGGTATCTCTCTGACTCCATCAACTNCTCTCTCTCTCTCTCTCTCTCTCTCTCTCTCTCTCTGTCACTGTTCAGATACTCTTCCTGGCTTTACTCTGTTAAGCCATTGGACAAATCAGTGTTTTTATTAACCAATGGTAATAAAACACATTTACAACACACAGAGGGGAATCCAATATCACCTCTCCTTTTCTGTATAAATAAAAAAGGAAGGTTTTAACTTTAACAGAGTAAAATTAAATATAACAGAACAGGTATCAAGCTAGAATTACAGTTGCAATATTTATATCTACTTTATCCTTTATTGTAACTAAGGAGAACTATAATTATAACTATTTATTCTTCTACTTTATCAAAGACCCCAGAAGGATATAATATTGCCTAAGTTAATAAGAAGTGCATTGTAAGCAACTTTCAAAACTCTAGAATTGAAAGAGACATCTTACTGTCTGGACAACCACCCAGAGTTCTTATGTAACATCAGGGCATTCATCTTTAGCCTACAGGCCCATAGTATCTGTCAGACTAAATTTCAAAGCCAGTTCTGCCTATATTGGCAGTTTGTCAGTCACTTTCTTCCATCTCCTGTAGGATGTCTGACAGACTCTTTCATGAAGCAGGAACCAAAAGGACTATTTCACCTTCTTTAAGCAACTTTAGCCATCATTTTTCTGTGGGTCCTAAATGTCTGGTTCATACAGCATACCATTAAGCAGTCCAGACAAGAGCGGTTTCTTGCCCAAATGGCTAACATACGCCATAAGGAGACTCTTCAATACCCATCAGCCTCTTGAAGTATATTGGTGCTTCCAAGAGCAGTTGATTCTCACTGTCATGAAAAGTCTTAAGTTCTAAATATTTTAAATACCATATTAGTCTTTGAAAGTTTGAAGAATACCTATCCATCTGAATTATACCTCTGTATATCTGGAAAACCTAACTAACATTACTATAAGCTTGACTATTTTATATAACTATCTATTAACCTGTATTTGTTCATTATACATTACATCTTAAATGAGCTGTTCAAGCACAATACCTTAATCAAGAGCAGAAATATACATGTAACAAAATTGACCTTAAATCTGTATCAATAAACAAAGATCCATACAAATACAAAGTATTCATCTATATAGTATACCCCCCTTTAAAAATAAACAAATATTGGTAAACAATCATATAGGGAATTTGGGCTTTGTTTTCTCGACTACTTTCTGCTGATTCGGGGCACTGTTAATCAGGTTTTTCATGGAGTTTCCTGTGTGGTAAGTCCATCTCAGCCAGTAGTCCTGAAGCTGTCATGGATGTTGTTCCATCTGGGCTATTGCTTCAGAGGCTCTTGTTTGATCAAACCATATTAGCCAGTTAGGAATCCACAGTATTTTATCCTCTGTGGAAACAAAAGTAGAACCTCTTTTCCAAAGCAACATATCCTTAAACTCAAATTTTGAAGTCAAGATATCATTAAAATAAAGTTATTGGTTTAGCTCAGCAGCCCATACAATGAAATGTCTCTCTGTACTTAGCTTATTCACAGTAAAAAAATCAAAGAAAACACAGTTATATATATATATATATATATATATATATATATATATATATATATATATA
>LOJH01035325.1:540-16336 GCA_001685095.1 Ellobius talpinus | reverse complement strand
GCTCTGTGCCATGACAGCTCTGGACTCTAACCCTCCAGAACTGTAAGCCCCATAAACTCTTCTACAGGTTTTCTTGGTTGTGGTGTCTTCACAACAATAGGAAAGTAACCAAGACACCTAGAATACACAAAGCCCTGGGTTCCATTCCTGACATCTCGTTAACTCGGTGTTATTCAAGGTCATCCTCAACTATACAATAAGTTCAAGAGCTAAAGACCCTGTGTGAACGGTGGTGGTGGTGGCAGTGGTGGCAGCAGTGGTGGAGGTGGCTGTAGCAATGGTGGTGGTGGTAGTGGTGGTGGCAGTGGTAGTGGTGGTGGCAGTGGCAGAGGTGGCGGTGGTGGCAGTGGCGGAGGTGGTGGTGGTGGCAGCGGTGGTGGAGGTGGTGGTGGCAGAGGTGGCAGGGGCGGAGGTAGCAGTGGCGGAGGAGGTGGTGGTGGCAGAGGTGGTAGCAGTGGCAGTGGTGATGGTGAGGCAGGAGTTATATTAGGAGGAAGTGGACAGTGGATGAAGACTGACCGCTGCCTCTCCTTTAGCTCCAAGAATGGTCTAGAAGTGCCTGGGTGGAGCACCAGGCTCAAAGCCGCAAACCTCGTCATGTTGGTACAAGAAGCATCAAAGACATTACAGCAGGGTAGAATCAGTGACCACAACTGTAGGAAAATCAACTTGGGAGTAGGTGCAAGGCTCCTTTGGAGCAGGAAGTCACCAAGGAGGCTCTTGCCATGAATAGTTGAGCTAAACAGGAGGGACAGGATGGAGTAGCCAAGCAGTGGCAGGGAGCTGACTTAGCAACGTTCCAGCCCTGACCAGCAGACTTCATGGTCTGAGCCAAGTCAGGGACCCAACCTTTGCAGCCCCCACAGCCCCTAGTGGACCCCTCGTTCCCATCCCAGTGCCTTCTGGAACAACTGCCCCCAAACCTGCTTGATCTTAAATCCTTACATCAGCTGCTCTGGGGTACCCAAACTCAGACAAGGGTGTTCACGACCACCTCAGCCAGTGAGGGATTGCTGAGACCATAGAAGAGACCTATCATGACAGACATAGCCACTGAGGTGGTACTCATGCTTCCTAGCCCTGAAGGAGGCAGAGTTCCTAAACTGGCCCTCCTCTTGGACATGTGAGGCTAAATCTGTGCCAGATGCCCTCAGGAGCAACCATGTGTGTGAACACTGTGTGGCCTTTGTTCACAGGGGCAGTAGGATGCTGAGCCTCTGGTGACAAGAGTCTCAGACGCAGAGCCTCCTGCACGGGACACCAGAGTCCCCACAATTACATCACATACTGCTAAACATGCATGAGCAGAACTGAGGAGGGCATAAGAAGCAGAGGTCTGGGTGGGCTGGCAAGATGGCTCAGTGGGTAGAGGGACTTGCAGCTAAAGCTGAAGGCATGAGTTCCATTCCTGGAGCCCATGTGGTGGAGGAGAAAGTCAACTCCCACAATTTATCCTCTGACCTACACATGCGCACATACGAGCGCACACATACACAGACGCCTAGGAATACACCCTCCTCACCTAGGCCAGTCCCACTCCTTGCCCTCAGGGCAGGTTCCCTGTTGCTCTCTGATTAGAGGCGTGTCCCTATGTCTAGAGGGCTGTGTGCCAGCTGACCCTCATTCCTTCTTGAGTCTCAGAACATTGACTTTGTCCCCTCCCACTGTTATGTAACTGTCAACCCTGGCCCACAAACCCAGAGCTGGGGACAGGGAATGGCATTTCCGTTTTCTAAACCAACTGAAGTGTAATCTTGGGTCACTGTCCCACTAGGGTAATAGGAAATTCCATTCCAGCTTTTAAACCTCTTCTGCATGGAGATTAATTTAGACAATAATTTAAGTTTATTGTTTTCAGATCAGGGCATGGTGGTGACTGCAGGTAATGCCAGCATTTGGGAAGTGGAGGTGTGAGTTCAATGTCATCCTTGGTTACTTAGTAAGTTCAAGGCCAGCCTGGCCTACATGGAACTCTGTTTCAAAAAAATAATTTTAAATATCATTTTCAAATCTGTAATCATCCTGTAGTTTACTCACAAGCTTGCATGCCATTTCTATGATCTCATTCTAGAAGGTTCAGACACAAAGGAAACTCCATACCCAACAAGCACACACCCAGCTCCTGTCCCAGCCCTGCCTCCCCACCCATGAGTTTTACCTGCAATTCCTTGGTGCTGGCTTCTTACTGGTCATGTTATGTTCCCAGAAGCATCCATGATTAGGGTGTGTCCGCTCTCCATTCCTTTCCTCCTTAGCCGGTTTTGAGGACCCTCATCCTTCCAAGTGGCCTCAAGGTCCCTAAGAGCTTTTGAGGACAGTCAGCCACCACATTTTTAAGTCGACCCAGCTGGCTGTGCCTCTCCTAGCCACCCTGCCCCGTGGCCACTTCAGTACCATGTTACTGAGTGGTGGGCCCTGCTGCCCTAAGAAACCCCAGACCTCTTGACTTTCCTAGACAGGATGAGTGCTCCTCACCTCACTATGCCCCTCCAGGACCCTCTCCTTCCCACCCTAACACACCTATAATCCCTTCTGCACCTTATATTGGTAGCACAGGTAAGCCCTATTCCCAGGCTGCCTTGTTCTCTGTCTCACCAAAGTCCTGTAGGCAGAGCCTGCTGGAAGGATTGCTTATAATTCACAAATATTCAAAAGAAACGAATTGTATTTATTTCAGCCCCGCTATCTTGCCACCAGCCTGGTTTGTCTTTTCCTATGGGTCCTCGACATTTCTGGAATGCCTCTGTTGGCTGGACTATGGAGAATACAGATATGCAAAACCCAAGCCTCCAGGACAGACGGGACACCGGGAGGAGTTAAGGGGCCCTGGTGAACTCTCCACTCACACTGGAGGGTACTCACTGAGTGGCAGCTGCCCCGGTAGGGTGAATGTGCCTCAGTTTTCAAGAGGAGCTGAGAACCAGAGGTGAGATGAGAAAGGACTCCCTTTCTAATACTAGTGAATAATTCATATTTTTAACATACAACATTATATGAAGAAAAAACACACAGATAGAGGAAGGCCCTCAATCGCCAGCTCACATGGTCCACTTGAAATAACACTTAATGTCAAGGTGTCAAAGACACCGCATAGCACAAGTTGTCAGCAGTTTCAGGAAAAGTAGCAATTGGATGAGAACCTGGAGACAAACAAGGCCCTAATGAGGCAGGGGTTTCCTCACGGTTTAGCAAGTAAGTCTAAGGGTGGCTTGTGGGGAGGTGCTCAAGGAGGGGGAGGATCAGGACATGTGTGTCCACATGGATGAGAACTGTATGCAGAGTACAGGGTCGCCTTCCCCCCATTCCCCTTTGGACAGCCCTGGAAAAGTATTGCTACCTTCCTCCAACACTGGCACCATCAGAAGCCAAGAAAATAGCCAGAAAGGCCGGACATGGTGGTGCACATCTTTAATCTCAGCACTCGGGAGGCAGAGGCAGGCAGATCTCAGTGAGTTCTAGGCCAGCCTGGTCTACAAAGCGAGTTCCAGGACATTCAGAGGTGCTACATAGAGAAGCCTATCTTGAAAAACAAATCAAAAAAGAAAGAAAATAGCCAGAAGAAGCCACCCCACTACCCTTGTCTCCTCCACATTTCCACAGGCTGGTCTTAGCTGTGGGCAGAACAAGGGCCAGGAGCAGCCCATTGTGTGCAAAATCTAAGCAGTCATTCACTGCACGGCCCCTAAGAAGGGGGGAAAGTGTGAGAGCAAGGTAAGAGAAGCTTCGTGGAGAAGCCAAGAATGTTTGTGATGTGGCCGCGGGTTGGCACAATTCTCTAGTCTCTGATTGACTGCTCCTCATCAAATTTTTAGGGGTTGGGGAGAATAGGGAGTTGCTGGTCAACCAAGAGTACAAAATTTCCCTTAGAGCAGTGGTTCTCAACCTTCCTAATGTTGCATCCCTTAATACAGTTCCTCACGCTGTGCTGACCCCCAACTATAAAGTCATTTTCATTGCTGCATCATAACTGTAGTTTTCTACTGTTATGAATCATAATGCAAATATCTGTGTTTTCTTATGGTCTTATGTAACCCCTGTGAAAGGGTTGTTTGACCCCCCCAAAGGTCAAGACCCACAGGTTGAGAACCACTGTATTCTGAAATCCATCACACAGCAGGATGTCTGTAGGGAATCACAGTGAATCTTGGATTTCAGAACTGCTAAGAGGACTGTGGAGATGGCTCAATGGGCAAAACATTTGCTGTGCAAGCAAAAAGCCCAGAGTTCAGATCCCCAGAACTCAAGTAAATGCCGGGTGAGCTGTGATTCCAGCTTCAGAAGGCAGAGGCAAAGGATCCTCAGAGCAAGCTGGCTAATAAGATTAGCCATAACCAAAGCCACCCACATGTGAGCCACCACATGGGTGCTGGGAATTGAACCTGGGTCCCCTGCAAGAGCAGCCAGTGCTCTTAACTGCTGAGCCATCTCTCCAGTCCTTATTGCTTATTGTGTTTGGGGAGAATGCAATTTATTAAATTAATAAGGCACTGGGTTTGCCTGAGAGGTCCTACCTCATTGAACAAAGTATAAGAACAATTGAGAATTATTCCTGATATCAACCACAGACCTCCATATATTCACATATACATCACACAAATGCACACAAAAAAAGGAGGGGAAAACTGCCAAGAGTTTCCTGGATGGTTCACTTGGTAATGTGCTGCTTTGTAGGCACAAGAAATCCTATTTAAAAGCTGGACTGTGGTGGTGAATGCTTGAAATCTCAACATGGTTGCAGGCAGGGGAGCCAAGAGGATCTCTGGGACTCACTGGCAAGTCAGCCTAGGCTACCTAGAGAGAGATCCAGGCCAGCAAGAGACCCTGTCTCAAAAACAAACAAAAAGGTAAATAGCTCCTAAGAAACAGCGTCCAAGGCTGTCCTCTGGTACCTGTGCACACACACGCACACACACACACACATACATGCACTGGCACCTGTGCACTCACACACACTCATGTACACACACATACATGCATGCATTGGCACCTGTGCACTTACACACTCATGCACACACACAGGCATTCACTGGCACCTGTGCACTCAGACACTCATGCACACATACATACACTGGCACCTGTGCACTCACACACTCATGCACACACACAGGCATTCACTGGCACCTGTGTACTCACACACTCATGCACACACACATGCACTGGCACCTGTGCACTCACACACATGCACACACATATGCATGCACTGGCACCCATGCAATCATACACACTTGTGAACACCCACACATGCCTGCACTGGCACCCGTGTACTCACACACTCATGTATACAAACATACATGCATGCACTGGCACCCATGCACTCACACACTCATGCACATAGACATAGGGCATGCACTGGTACCCATGCACTCATACACACTCGTGCATACATGCGTGTACACACATATTAAAAAATAAGTTTTAAGTGCTCTCACCAAACGCAATAAGTAATCAGTACTGGAGAGATGGCTCAGCAGGTAAGCGCACTGGCTGCTCTTGCAGAGGACCCAGGTTCAATTCCCAGCACCTGTATGGTGGCTCACACTCATCTGTAATTCCAGTTCCAGGGGATCTGATGATGTCTTCCAACCTTCTTTGACACCAGGCACGTACATGGTACACAGACATACATGTAGACAAGACATTCATACCACAAACTAAATAAATAAAATTAATTTTTAAATTTTAAAAAAGTAATAAGTAATTATGGGAATTGATACACTAGTTAATTTAACTCAAATATTGCAAACTGTATATACGTGTATCATAACATTATTTGTACCATGTAAACATATACAATTATACTTTGTTTACAATAACTAATTTGGACAATCACATTCTCATGGTCAATTGCCTGTGAGTAGAGATGAATGCCACACTTCTTGGAGCCACGGCTCCTCCAGGTTCTCCTGTCTTGGGCAGGCACTGTAATAGGAAATGCCTCCTTCTGTTGAGGAAATGTCTTAACCAGTCAAGACCTCACCTTAAGAGGAATCACCTCTATCTTCTTCCACCTCCAAAGGTCTTGCCCTTGCTTTTTACCAGCCCAGTTGCTCATCTTAATTGGACAAGTCTCCCTAGCAGGTGATAACCACACTGTCATCTGGTTCTTCCAGGCCACAGATTATCTGTGATTTGAATCTTTCTTGACACATTTCTTTTACCCTTCCCCTCCGAGCCAGGCAGTGACTTGATATCTTCACGCTCAGCCTGCCCTCAACATGCAGCCTCTTTGTGCGACCCCAGAGGTACACACAGAGGGACCATACACAGCAGCAAGGGCGGGGTTCTCACAAGATGAGGTCAAGACATTCTCCAGCCCCAGAGCTGGCTGTGCATGTAACCAGAGACGCCCTGGCCCATGATGTGAGTGAGCCTGGGCCGACTGGCTGCTGGAGAGATGCTGTATGCTCCCCAAGAGGGCTGGAAGCTGCAGGCAACAGTACAGGGCCAGCACTTTCTCTCGAATACCAAAAGACTGTGCTTCAGAAGGAAGAGTCTGTGGGGTAAATGGCATGGGAAGGAGGAAAGGACCACCAAGGAAGGACAAGGCAGTCTGTCCTGCTGCACTTGGTGTCCTAAGTCACATTCTGCTTCTCACGGGGAGGGGGGCGATATCTGCATATTGCCCATGGGGTCAGCAAACACTAGCCTCTGTGAGCCAGACGCCAATGCCTCTGCAGCCCACTTCCCTCAGAGTCTCAGGAGCTCCATCAACACCATGGAACAATCACAAAGCCAGAGATGTTGGCAAGGATCAGCTTCCATTCCTGGAACTGTCCAACCATTGGAAGAGGCCCTGGTGCCCTAACCAGTGACTTGCACTGTGGTCTCCGCTGTGGGATGGCAGGATTCTGAGAATGAGTTAGAGAAGCCTACAGGAGGCAGGAGGTGTAGTTCATCTGTGGGGTGCTTACCTGGCATACAGTTGCAATGGGTTCAATCCCTGTAAACTGGAAGTACATATAATCCCCTCTCTCAGAATGTGGAGGCAAAAGGATCAGCCATAGCTACACAGCAAGGTTCAGACCAGCCTGGGCTGCATGCGACTCTTGAGAATTGGGTGGAAGAGTGAGGTCAGAGAGGCTCAGTCAGCTGTTAGGGCTAGGGTTAGGTCACACCCTGGCCCTCTCACTTACTTCATTGGCATATAAGCCAAATGCCTCATCCTTCTAACCAAATACCTGACAAGAAGCAACGGAAGGAGAGGGAATGACCTGAGATTGCCAATTCGAGTTCTAATCTCCCGTGATTATGGAAGAGGTTCAACAATGCAGAGGCAGAAACACGTGGCTGCTGGACATCACCTTGGTAGACCAGGAAGCAGAAGAGGTTCAGCGATGCGAAGGCAGGAGCATGAGGCCTCTGGACCTCATAGGCAGACCAGCAGAACTAAGCCATAACATCTAAAACCCATTGCCCTCCTGCTGGGCTCTACCTCCTAAAGGCTCCACAGTCCCCCGAAAGGGTGCTCAGAGCTAAGGACCAAGTGGTCAAACACATGAGACTGTGGGTGACATCTATTTAGTCTCCTTGTGCCTCTGTTGCTTTGTCTGTATAGAGCCATAGCGCAGTACATGAAGTGATAAAGTATTTGCCTTGTACCCATGAGAGTCTGAGTTTGACCACCAGAACCCATATTAAACAATAACAAAAGCGGGTGTGATGATGTACACAGCACCAGGGGCTGTGTGTGTGTGTGTTGTGGCACATACACACATGAACACACACACATAAATATATATAATTGAAAAACTCCCTTTTAAGTGTGAGCCTAAGCCTTTAATAGCGGAACCATTTCTCCAGCCCCCCTAAAACTTCCACGAAAAGTAAGTGATGGCTCCTGAAGTCAGAGTTGTCGCCTGGACTTCACACACACGTATACAGGGTACACACACACCTACAAGGCACGTACCTTCTCCATGCTGTGTCTGTCATAAGTGGATGAAATTACATGTGAAAACACAGGAGATGGAGACATCTGATAATGACCTTTATTCCAGATAATAACTAAGTTCCGCCTTCGTCTCTTCTGTATGTAGTAACTTAACTTCTTGTACCTGGGACTCTGAGCCCAGGACTGCAGGCCGCATGCAGAAAGACCTTCTAGAACACAGCTGTATTTTCTCCCCTTGCTGTATGTCGTCTGTAGCCAAATACACACAATATAACAATGTACCATCTTGACCCCTTTTACCTGGCCAGCTCAGTGCTGCCCAGCCCCATCTCCGGAACATTCTTCATCTTGTAAACCTCTTCCCTCATTAAATGACTCCTGCCCGCCCCACAATCCCTGGTGTCCCCATTTTAGTCCTGTCTCTGTGGATTTGACTAATCTAGATGCCTCCTGTCTACCACTGAAACAACACAGCCATGTTTGCTGGGGCTGGCTTACTTCATCTAGGATAGTGTCCTTAGGTCTGTGCATGGTTAACAAGCATCAGAATAGCCCCTAGGTTTTTCTTTAGTATAAGATCTTGCTGAAAGCAGCAAGAAGAGCTCATTGCCAATTTCATCTCCTAATGCTCCTGGGTGATTGGTAAGCACGAATCCAAGGGGTGAGCGCCTCAGCTCCTCCATTCCTACATAGCATAAACCACTAGTTGCTGACCAAGAACAGAAAGACTTGCTTGCCCTGAGTCAACTTGGCCAGTTCTGTATTTTAGTCTCACTTGCCAACGCCACCCCGCCAGTTCTATATGCTAGCTTCTGCTGTCAAGATACCTCCCGGGGTTAGCACTAGAAAGCCAAACCCATACCAGCTGGGGCAAAAGAGAAACACATAAGCTCTCAAAACGGAGATTGGCCAGCTTCAGCTAGACTTGCGCTCCGTTACTAAAATAAGCACCCTGCCTCTCCACAGTCTGCCTTTGTCTTCTCCGTGCTGGCTTCATTCGCAGACTCCACACAGTGGAAGGTGGCTGTCATCAGAACACCCAATTTTTGTCTTTCCGTGTGCAGAATCAGCAGAGAAGGCTCAGAAAAGTGCAGTCCTGCCAGCATGACATGTCACACACTCGCTGTCTTAGCTATATGTTTTCCATTGCTGAAAAAAATACCATGACCAAAAGCAACATGGGGAGGGAAGGCTTTATTTCATTTTATACCCCTCAGCTCACACTCCATCACTGAGGGAGGTCAGGGCAGAAACTCAAAGCAGGAACCTGGAGGCAGGAACAGAAGCAAAGGCCATGGAGAAAGGCTGCTTACTGGCTTTTCCTCACAGATTACTCAGCCTGCTTTCTTATGCAACCCAGGACCACCTGTCCAGGGATGGAGCTACCCGCAATGGGCTGGACCAATTCACATCACTCATTAATCAAGAAAAAGCATCACAGACTTGTGCACAGGCGAAGCTTATGGAGTCACTTTCTCAATTCAGAGCCCCTCTTCCCAGTGATTCTAGCTGCTGACAAGTTGACAGAAAACCCACACACCTTTCCTGAGCCAGTGGCTGCTGTCAGGTGTAGATCACACATCTAACCCGGGAGTGGGGGTCAGGGCCATCGCCTCCAGGATTGTGGGATTAGAAGTGGAAAGGAAAAGTCCCCAAAGAAAATCCAGGCTGCTGCATGAGGATATAGTTCAATGGTAAAGGACTTGCCTAGCATGTGTAAGGATCCCAGTTCAACCCCCAGCACTGCAGAAAAAGAAGGAATGAATGGGGCAGGGAGGAGGAGAGGGGCAGAGGGAGGGAAGGGAGAGGAAGGGAGGGGAGGGAAGGAAGAAAACCAGGTCTGCTGGGTTACTCTCCTAAGAAGGGAAAGAGAGATGGCACAGTGGTTTAGAATTCTTGTTTGTTCAGAGGCTTGGTTCCCAGCACCTATATGATGGCTCACGGATGTCTATAGCTCCAGTTCCAAGGGGCCTGATGCCTTCTTTTAACCTTCACACGTGTCAGACATGCACGTGATGCAGACATACATGCAAGCAACACGCCCACACACATAAAATAAATAATTAAAAATTATCAGTAAAATAAAAGGAAAGAAAGGGAGGGAGAAAGAAAGGGTGGCTGTCGCAGAGACCAGTCTGCCGGGGAACTATGTTTAGCATTGCCTGGGGACAACCTGCAGTCCAGAAAAGCTGGTGCTTGCAGAGAGATTGACTTCTGGGAGAAAGTGATGCCCTCAGTAATAATCCTGCCAAAAACTGTTGCCTCATGCATTAGCCTCTCCCAGAGGGTAACAGGAACCTGCAAGTGACAGGAAGCTCAGCTCACAGCAGCTGAGGGAAAAACCCAAATCTGATAGAATAAGTATTTTTAACAACAGGCGTAAATAAAGATTTTCTTATTACAAAACATGCATAGATGGGCTGTTTTCGGTAAACAACACATATGTTATTTAAGTAAATTTTCTTTCAAATTTAATATACTGCATATGTGCTTCTAAATACTTTACTATTTGGCCGGGCTGCGGGTGTAGAGCTACAGACAGAATGGTTGCTGCAGATATGCAAAGCCCTGGGTCTGATCCCCAGCACTTTAGAAACCAAGCATGCTGGAGCATGTATGTAATCCCAACACTCAATGCAGGGCAGGAGTGTAAGTTTAAAGCCATCCCTGACTACACAGCCTGCACTATATGAGACTCTGTCTCACACACACACACACACACACACACACACACACACGGTTAATTTTTTTTGTCAAAAGTAGGATTATTGGGGCTAGAGAGATGGCTCAGTGGTTAGGAGCACTGGCTACTCTTCCAGAGGATCAAGGTTCAATTCCCAGCACCCACATGGCAGCTCATAACTGTCTGCTCCAGGGGATTCAATACTCTCATATATGCAGGCAGAACACCAATGCACATAAAATAAAAATAAATAATAAATCACTTTTTAAGTAGGATTATTTAATACTTTCTGTAACCTGAATTACCTATATAAAATAATCTAGAGTTTCTACAACTGTGATTACATCATATCATTCTTCTCCTGTTGACACATATAAATTCTCAAAAAAAAGTGAAAAGAAATCAATTAAAAAGAAAGAATTAGAGACTGGAGAGATAGCTCACTGATTAAGAGTACTGACTGCTCTTCCAGAGGACCCAGGTTCAATTCCCAGTACCCACCTAAGTGTTATAAATCTAGTTTCAGGGAGATCTGACACCTTCACACCATTGCACATAAAAAATAAAGTTAAATAAATCATAAAAAAAAATATTTGCCAAACAGTGGTGGCACATGCTTCTAATCCCAGCACTCAGGAAGCAGAGCCAGGTGGATCTCTCTCTGTGAGTTCGAGGCCAGCCTGGTCTACAAGAGCTAGTTAAGGGGGGCAGGGAGAATTAGACTCAGGAGAAACTTCATAACCATCCCCTCCCAAAAGCCCATCGTTAAGATTAAAGTGCTTGTGGATCCAGCCACTCCCAAAGCCCCACCTCTAGACCTTGCCTCATTGAGGACCAAGTCTTCAATGTATGATTGACTGACATTTCACATCCAAACCATGAGAGCTCACAACTGAAAGGCTTGAGTCTCAGTGTGGGGTTCTATTGGGAGGTAGAGCCTAGGAGAAGTAAGATAGCTCATCAAGAGAAAGGGTGGGGGGAGGTACGTGTGCGTGCATGTGTGTATGTGTGTGTGCATGTGTGTGTACTGCGTGTGTGTGCATACGTATGTGTGCGTGTGTGTGCGTGTGTGTGTGTCACGTATGTGTGTATGCGCTCGCTCACATGAAGCTTTCAAACATGCAGCGCTAGTCCCATTCTCGTTAATATTACAGTTACTAATACTATGACTATTAATTTACCTAATATTAATTACTGCTTCATTATGCAAGCTATAATCCCACCGAGCCTGGTCGTGTGAAGATACTAGCATAGCCTGACATTGCTTTCACTCTCTGGAGGATTCTCTTGGGAAAAGACCCAATTCCCCAGGCGCCACAGGGCTGTCTGTCCCCAGATGCGCTCTGCTTTCCTTTTGCACACCGCGGCCCTCTAGTGGCAAAGGGAGTATTGCTCCGTAACGACGAGCTGAAGAAGACTGGCACCTTTATTTGGGTGGAACTTTCCGGTTTACGAAAACAGTTTGATGGTGGGGAATAAGCCTGCTGGCAGATCTTGCTAAGGGGCGTGACTGGTGGCCCTGCCCTCCTTAATCACTCAAAGCCTGAAAAGATCGCAGCGAAGCCTCCTGGTGACTGCCCTATTGAGGATTGCCCAGAGGGCACACCTCCAGCATACTCGTCTGGAAGTAGCTTGACTGAGGACCACATTACCTGCTCCACGCTGCAGGGAACAGAGGGCTCCCAACCCCGACCCACTAACCCGAGGTACCACCTGTTACAGACTGAAGATTCCAGGTCCCTGCAACTACTTCCTCCAGTCACCTCCCCTCGACACTCCCTCTTGCCCTAATCACAGGTAGACTCAGAGAGCAATGGCTTTGGCCCCCACCACAAACCGCAGGACCAGAATCCAGACTCCTTAGGTACCCACCGAGATCGTTACCGGTCTGTTTTGCAGCTGCCTGTTTTGGGCAATGGGATTTATCTCCCACCCACGCGTCAATAGAAACAGGTCAGATGCAAGCTGTGGACGGCGCTTAACCAAAATTGCCTCCTATGGCTCTGTAAGTTGCTCACTGCACAAGGCTCCTGGCCTGGGAGCCACAGGGATCTGGAATTCAACCCTGATCTGAGAGCAAAGCTGAGTTTTCCGGTGAGGGGCTATGTGCTGAGAGAAAGGGGTGCAATTTTCTAAAGAGTTTTTTGTAAGCAGGAAGGTACACGACAGGGACTCTCTTTTTCTAGTTTTTGCAAAAGCACAGCGCGACCGCTACAGTTTCAATGTGAAATGTCCCCTTATGTGCCTGTTTTGATGACCCTGGACCAGCCCAGTGCTGTTGTAGGAGGCTGTGGGATGTAGCCTCCAGATTGTGTACTTAGGCCAGTAGGGGCCGACCTTTGGAGGTTCTTATCAGTAGCGTTTCTGCCTGCCTCTCTTCCTTATTCACCAAGACTAGAGGAGGCCTCGCCACTCCTCCCATTACCATGGACTCCACCCTTCCTTCCTGGCCATCATGATTTGAAACTGAGTCAAAGCAAACCTCTCCACCTTTAACTTACTTTTGTCTGTTATTTTGCCTCAGTGATGGGAAGCCATCTGCAGCCCTTGGGAACCAGAGAATGCTCCCTGGAGCAAGGATCCTGGAGGAAGCCTCATCCAGGCTCCTTCCCTGTTCCCACGTGGGGAAATACCTCCAGAGTACCCAGGGCGCTAACTTTGTCCAGGTTCTGTGTTGCCCGCCAGGGAGACACCTCTGGTGACTGGAGTTAGCTCTTGTGTGGAAAGCTGGTATTGATGCCTATTTACCACCCTGTCTTGGTGCTGCAAGCCTATGTCTAACAGCCAAGCTCATTTTTCTTGTTCCCAGAACACCTCGAGCCTGAACAACGTTCCAGCCTCCTCATTCTCGTGCTCTTGGAGTAGGAGGTGTCCCTGGGAAGTCACAGTGCTCATGTAAGACCCTCCTGTCTAAGGGGCCAGAGAGTGATTAAAAGCACTTCCTGCTTTTCTGGAAGACCTGGGTTTCGTTCACACCCACGTGGCAGCTCATTACTTTAACACTTTATCAGTGGTTCTCAACCTATGGGTCCTCGACCCCTCTGACAATCAGAAATAACCAGATATTTACATTATGATTCATAATAGTAACAAAATTAGAGTTGTATAGTAGCAGCAAAAAATAATTTTTTTGTTTGGGGCTCACCACTACATGAGAAACGGTATTAAAGGGTCTCAGCATTAAAAGGCTGAGAAGCACTGTGCTAGTTCCAGGGGACCCGGTGCCCTCTTGTGGTCTCTGGGGACACTGCATGCACATGTGTTGAGTAACAGTCTCCTCTGAGATCAAAGCATTCCTTCCTTCAGTGTAGCTCCTTCAACAGGAAGGTAAACAACACAACACACCTTCAGGAAGTCCCTGAAACTGACCAGATTCACTAGGCCTCTCTCTGTCAGAGTAAGCAACAAAGCCGAGTGTCTCTCTCAGAGAAGCAAATTTGAGCTGCAGGCCAAATTGCAAAGAAAACTGTGAGGCCACCAGAACAGCTGCCTGGAAGTGGTTTAGCTCAGAGTCACCTGGAAAGGACAATTGCCGATCTGTTGGCCTGTGTTGATGTGCAGTGTGCTCCCAGCTTCGGTGAGCAGCCTGTAAGTAGCCGTTCACCCACACTCCTCCAAGTAAACCCAATAAAACTCATTGGTTTATCAAACTGGACTTTGGTGTTATGTGTTCTTTGGTCTGCTGTGGGCTCCTGATCTAGGGTAAGACATTTCTTGCATCTCCTTGGGAAATGCTTTGTCATGCAATAACATGGTGTACATACAAGCAATCAGGCAAAACCATGATATGTACAAAATAGAAACAAAGAAAAAATTTGAAACTTGTTTTTAAAGAGACCCCACTGTCTGTCACTTGGACAAGCTCTTCAGTATTTGGGAGCTCTTCCCATCTCTGTACCCATAATAAAGTCAACCCACCTGTCCCAGGATGGCAACAGAAGCTGGGAACAGGAACAGGCTGTCACAGGATTAACACCAGCTAGGTCTTGGATATGTAGGGTAACATGGGCCAGATTAGTTCAGTCTGAGACAGCCAAGTACAAAACCAGACAAAATCAGAAGAGATGACCCTCCCAGGTACCTACGGTGCCACTGAGGCTTCTTAATTAGCCTTGTCTTGAACATCTCGGGGCCAGCCACTGTCTCCAGCCTGCCACCTAGCTCAGTGGCCACCCTCTCCAGAGCACCAGCCTTTTAGAGGTGGGTACAACCAGAGTCTGGTGGTTTTGCAATGAACTTGGTCTCATCCTCAAGTTCTGCATAGCTGGGTCCAGAATGAAGCATGGGTTTTGCAGGGAGATCCAAATCTTTGTGTGGGCTAACCATTCACTGAGACATGGGCACATGTTCTAGAAGAGGAACTCTGGGCAAGCTATAAACTACTGGGCCCCTGAGGACCCAAGCCCACAGCCTGCTGGGGATGACACCAGGAGCTGAGTATAAATAAGTATCCCGCTGTAAGTGGGAATAATAGCAGGGTTAGGATGAGCCCTCCACTTCCTACGTACATTAGTGGGGAGGGGGAGGCGGGGAGAAGGTTTTGTACCTTCCTCTTAAAAGCACTTTTTGTTCCAAAGATGAAAGTGTGCCTAGCTCCAGGAAAAAGTAGAGAATTTGCTTTTAAAAGTGTTCGCTCATAAAATAATAATCTGGGAGGTTTGGGATAGAGGATGATCCAGGCACTGAGTCCCCAGAATAGCCCAAGGTGAAGGACACTCAGCTGGGTCAGATGTTCCCAGAGGTTGTGAGGAAGTGTCAGGGCCCAGACTGGAGAGGGCATGAGTGGATTCCTGGAGCCTCTGAGGGGACTGCTCTGCAGGGCCAGCAGAGGTGAGGATTGTCAGTGTCCACACGTGAAAGGGAGGATGTTTGAGTCCGAAAGATGTACAGCCAATGCCTGGATGCTGCATCTGCTTTGGGTGGAAGGATGAAAACGGGGCTGTCAGGACACATGTAAGTCCTGGGATCCGTGTCTAATTCCCTGAACACGGCAGCCCTGAAAATGGACTCAGTGCAGCTGGTACACATCCTCCTAAGAACTGAATGACCACGATTTGGGGGAAAGGAGGCGGCATTTCTTATGCCTGAATCAGGTCCAAAATTGCACATTACTGCCCACTGCTGACCTCTGGTAGTCCTGTCCATCAGAGAGATCATAAAAGTGTCACAATAATAAGGCAAGGTGCCAGGTGGTGGCGGCACATGCCTTTAATCCCAGCACT
>LOJH01035324.1:0-15796 GCA_001685095.1 Ellobius talpinus | reverse complement strand
GCTGTGGGGTACTGGGCGGGACAGAAACCCCAACAAGCCAGGGTTCATGTTACAAGGATGGACCTCTAATCACCGAGTTGTCCATGCCTTTGCCTTCCGAGTACCTGGAATAAAGTGTACACCAACATACCTCACATGAACATATTTACCAGGATTTCAACAGTACAGCAGGCATCAGTGAATTGAAATACCACGTTTTCTCTATGATGTGTAAATTTGTTTTTGTACATAATGATGCAAATTAAATTAAAAGAAAATGCAAAGTACCACACAGAAGAGAGAAACAGAAGTTTAAGAGACCAGAAAAATAAAAATTATAATAGCTCAATATAGGCATAACACATCAGAACACCTGTTGCCTAAGGAAAGCCTGACTTAACAATCTTAGCTTTGATATTGCAATTCTAAATATGCACAAGTACAGTAAACATAGTTTCACTTGAGTCCACTAAGTCACTACTAGATGTAAACTTATAGATCAATCCTAAGACAATAACAAACATCCTATTCTCTTCATTATAGATGTTATACAAAAGTAAGAAACAGCGAAACAGCTGAATTAAATTATATTATACATAGGTAAAGTAGACCTAAGAAATATGGAGAATTTTCAACTCAAAGACTAAATTAGTAATTTATAGTAAGACATACTATAGAACATACAGAAATTTATGAATATTAAACACCACACTGTTGAACTGTGAATGTGTCAAAAAAAATCATGAAAGAAATAAACAAATTCCTGTTATCAAATGAAAATTAAAACATCATAGCTATGGGATACAATGAGAGCAGCTCTAATAGGGGAATGTGTAGTTACAAGGGACTATACTAAAATATCAGAGCAATCGCAAATAAGTAACTTAAAGATTAGGTTAAGAAATTTGGAAAAACAAGAATATACTAAACCCAAAGAAAAATGAGAGAGACATAATGAATATTAGACCAAACATCTAATAAAATGGGAAAGACAAACATACAAAAGAAGTTGAGGATGAAAAATATAAAAGTAAACCATATTAACAATAAAACTCTTTGCCAAAGTATTACTATAGAGAGAAGATAAAGATGAAAAAGCACAGCTTATGTCAGATGCCAGGAAAAGATTTAAAATCATTAGGATACTCCATATATTTTGCTAAATTATAAAATCTAAAAGAAAAAATCAATTATACACATGTTTAATCTATCAAAAATTGAAACAAGATGAGATGAATAATTTAGTACTATGAATATCACAGATCTATGTTAACCAGGGAGATATAAGTAGAAATAAAAAGCTCCCAACTAAAAGCAGGTAGGGTCCAGACAGATTCATTGTTGAGTGTCACAGGACCTTTAAAGATCCCTAGCCAATCTTTCTTGAACTATTCCACAGAATAGAGAAGGAAAGGAGATGTCACTTACTTTTTAGCAAGCCAATATAACTTTTAAAAATCAAAACTAGATAAATATCTGTTAAATCAGATGTAAACATACTCAATAAAATACTTGCAAAAACCAAAAGTACTTAAGAAAAGATCTTTGCTGTTCTAAAACAACAAATAATGAAAAAGAAGTCAAAATGCATTTAATTTGCTGTTGATATAATTCTATACATAAAAGATCCCCCAAACTTCCACAAGAATACTCTTCATTCTGATAAATGTTTTCGCTAATATGATAGGACAGAAAATTAACATATAAAAATAAGTGGTCTTCCTAAAGAAACCAATAACAAGCACTATGAGAAAAAAATCAGAACTATAATTCTATTAAAAATTCCCCCCAAAATATATTGGCTTAAACCTAACCAAAGAAATAAAATCCTCTATAATGAAACCGAAAACATTGGAGAAAGTATTGGTTTAAGATTCTAGAAGGTAGAAAGACTTTAGAATTAGTATTGTGACAATGTTTTTTGCCAAAAGCAATCTCCACAATTTCATGCAATCCCATGAAAATCACAACACAATTATCCACAGAATTAGAAAATCAATGTTAAAATTCACATGAAAGCACAAAGATCTCTTAATGACCAACATAATACTTAGCAAAATGCATTGTGCCTGTGGTTTCACTTTTCCTTACTTCAGGTTTAAACTACAACTCTGTTAAACAAAAACAGCATGGTGGTAGCACTAAAACAGACTCTTCAACCAAAGAGCAAAGTACTAGAATACAAGAACCAGATCTGACCAAAGTAACTGCATTCACTAAACAGGCTCCTTGCATAAAACATCAGAACATTTGCATTACTATTAAAGGCAAATATAGGCTTATGTACTATAAAATACCAGAAGTCTAGTCATGTGGGTCACTTTTTAAACTATTCTATATGTTTTTCTGATCAGTATAATTATATAACCAATAGTACTGGACATAACTTGGATCTCTGTTCTTGGTGGCAGGGTTTTGCATGCAATGTTTTCACTATCCTGATGTTATAATTTGTTAGCTTATAGAATATCCATGCATTAAATCACATTTAGATTTATCTAAATCATCTCAAATCAAAACCATCCTGACAGTGAAAATAAAAAGCAGGGGAGATGTCAGAATCCATCCATGAATGGAGTGGTATGAAGGGAGTTCTGAGAGCTTGTAAACAAATCTCCAAGAAAAAATACAAGGGTATTGTGACCTCAGATTCTTCAAAATGACAAAATTATTCTTGAATGTGTTTTGTTCCCCTCCCCAATGTAGCAGATAGGAGTGAGTTGTGTGTGTTTTTTGATGACGCTCCAAAACACACACTCAAGAAGAAACAAAGTCTCCAACAAATGATGCTATGAAAACTGGATGGTTACAGGTTGAACAGAATTCTATTTTTCACTCTACCCCAAAATACCAAATATAAGACCAAAACTCTAAAACTCTTAGAGGAAAAAGCAAGGCGAGAACTTCAATATAGACATAGTAAAGGACTTTCTTAATAGTGCTCCAAACCTCAGGAAATGGTGTCAATAATTTACAAATATGAAAAATGCTTTACAAAGAAAATGAAGCTGGAAACTGAATGAAAGGACAGACGACTGAAGCTAAGATCAGATCTGACACAGGAAAACGATCTAGATTATACAAAGGACTAATAAAAGTCTTAATAGCTAGAAATTGAATAGTATACTCAATAAAAGCACTAGTGAAATGCAATTCTCAATATCAATAAAAAATTTAGTGTCACTAGTCAACAGAGAAATGCCAACCAAAATATATTCAGATCCAGTCAGAATGGTATCAATAGATGATCAATACTGCTGAATGTATCTACAGAATGAAGCACTTATACACTATTAGTAGGAAGACAAACTAGTTCAGCCATCATATAATAGTTTCTCAATAAAAATAAAAATGATCTTACATATTACCTTACATATTAATATCTTAATATTACATATTACCACACCTGTGTTCATTCAAAAGAATCTAAGCCAACTATCACAGGTATTTGCACCTCAAAATTTATTGCACTGCTATTAACAACAATTGATCTATGGAATCAACATAGATGTCAAGTATTAGTAAAGTGGATAATGAAAACATAGTGCATAAACATAATGAAATATTAATTAGCCATAAAGGAGATGAAGTATTTTGTTTGCATTAAACTTGAGGCAACAGAAATTAATCATATTTGGTGAATTATGCTAAATTCAGATAAATATCAAGTTTTTTCTCAAATATTTGGAGGCCCTCTCTTCCTAGGAATTGCCAGGCCACACTGGCCTGGGAATAAGGCAAATAATGTCAATTCTCCTTCTGATGCTGCATTGCAAATTCTCCAGTCTCATTTCAAGCCCTGTAGCAAACTACCTGCAAGGGCCTGTCCTCCCTCTCGGACTCTTCTCCATGGATAATCTTCAGATCCCCAAGAAACAACCAACTTTCATTCTTTCTGTGGTCTCTCTCACAAAACGTTCTCTAGTACACCCCCATTCCTTTGCACAAGCCACTAATATCTAAAAACTTTTCTAACCCCGAACTCTCAGTGATAACATTTGGCAGGGACTCAGAAACACTTCATTCAAGATAATCAAGACCCACCAGAATGTCCAAAGGTCCAGGTAGGGCAACAGAAACCAGAGAATAGAATATACAGCCAACAAAGACAAGACTATATGTCAAAACCTATATATGAATCAAGCCAAGTCCAGATGCCTAGACACTAGTGTAAAAACAATCAGTTTCATCCAGAACAAATATGCCTCTACCAGAACCCAGCAAACCTACCCACAATATGTTATGAGAAAAGAAAATTAGCTGAAGCAGAAGACAACATCAAAATTTCTTTTATGAATATATTCAATGGCCTTAAAGATGATTTGAATCACCTATTAATAATGTCAATGGAACACAGTGAGATGAATGGCAGAAAACAGTTCAATACATAAAAGTGGAAATAGAATCACAAAAGAAAACCCAAAATGAAGTAAAACTGCAAATGAAAAATCTAGGAAGTTAAATAAACATCTCAGAGGTAAGCCAAATCAACAGAAGTGGAGGTAAGGAAGTAGAATCTCAGGCATTGAAAGAAATGTAGAAGGAAGTAGAGCTCAATCATAGAAAATATTACACCTAAAAGACCAGGTACAAATTACCCATGACATCTGGAACACTATGAAAAGACCAAATTTATGAAAAATAGGAATAGAAAAAAGGAGAAGAAATCCAGATCAAAGGTAGAAAAATATTTCTAACAAAATCATAGAAAAAATTACCATAATCTAAAAAAGGATAGACCTTTCAAGGTTCATGAAGTATACAGAACATCAGATAGACTGAACCAGAAAAGAAATTCACCACACCACATAAGAATCAAAACACCAAAGGTACAGAATAGAGCAAGATATTTAAATGCAGCAAAAGAAAAAGACCAAGTAATGTAGAAAACTTGACAGACACATTACAGTAACACCTGGTTTCTCACTGGAGACGTTAAAAGTGAGAGAGATTTGAAACAGATGTTCTCAAGATTCTGCAAGACCACAGATGCCAGCCCATATTAATCTACCCTGCAAAAATTATCAATTAAAATAGATGGAGGAAAAATCCATGATAAAATTTAATCAGTATCTATCTATAAATTGAGCTCTACAGGATGCTGTATAAGAAAACTTTAACCAAAAAAGATTAACCACATCCAAGAAAACAAAAAAAACCCAAATAATCAAGATCAAGAAATTAAAAGAGGGAGAAAAAACCTCACACATTAACAACAAAGTAAGAGGAATTGAAATTGGTATTGTCTTTGGACCCCCCTCCAGCTCCTAAATAAAGACACAGAAATTTATTATTGATTATGAATGTCTAGCCTTAGCTTAGGCTTGTCCCACTAGCTCTTTTCACTTAATCTAACCTGTTTCTTTTCATCTACATTTTGTCTCAGAGCTTTTTACCTTTATATCATTCTGTACGGCCTCCTTCACTGCTTTCTTGTCTGTCTGGTGGGCTCCTGGTATCTCCCTTGCACTTCCTTTTTCTTCCTCCCTTCGCAAATCTAAATTCCTCTTCCTAATTATTCTCTTTGCCTGTAAGTTCTGCCTATACCCTCTATCTAGCTTTGGCCATGCGAATTTTTATTAGATAAGCCAGGTGCCTTTAATCAGCATGATGAAATGGCAGCACTTCTTTACTTAGTAAAACATATTTTCTGCAATATAAATAAATGCAACACATCTTTACATAGTTGAACAAATGCAACACATTTTTGCACAGTTAGACAAATATTTGGCAAGGAGTTAATAACCACTGCTCATTGATAACACTCAATAGCAATAGATTTAATTTCTCAATAAAAATACATAGACTAGCTGATTAGATTCCAAAACTGTATTCATCCTTCTGCTGCATCCAATAAACACACTTTACAATCAAATGTAGATATCACTTTAGTTTAAAAGGATAGAAAAAGATATTCCACATATTCTATTCAAATAAACACAAGCAGCAATTCACTGTGGTCATTTTAATATCTGATATAATAGACTTCAAACTAAAACTGATACGCAGGGATAGGAAAGGACTTAATACGCATCAAAGGATAAAGAAAATCTACCAAGAGGATATTGAGTTACAAATATTTATGTGCTACACACAAGGGCATGCAAGGAACACTACTACAGTTGAAATCACATACTGATAGTTGGTGACTTCATTGCCAAACTCTAAAAAACAGGCAGTTCAAGAAAAAAACTAAACAGAAATACTGAAGTTAATGACATCATAAGGTAAATGGACCAAACAGATATTTCCAGAATATTTCACCCAAACATAGATGAATATATCTTCTTCTCAACAGCTCATGGGACTTTCACAGAAGTTAACCACATACCTGGACACAAAGCAAGTCTCAACAGATATAAGAAAATTAATATAAGTCCTTGTATCTTATATAACTACCACATGATATAGGTTGGTTATCAGCAACAGCTGAAACAACAGAAAGTTTAAAAGTTCATGAAAATTAAACAACCCACTACTGAATGAAGTGTGTCAAGAAATAACTTAAATACTTTTTAGATTTAAATGAAAACAAAATACAACATGCCCAAAACTATGGGACATAATGTAGGTGGTTCTAATAAGTAGGTTAATGACATTAAATACCAACATAAAACAAACAAACAAATAAAACCTGTTGTATAGCTCTCATATGAATAACTAACAGCACACCTAAAAAGTTCTAAAACAGAAGTTGGAAATAAAGCCCAAAATAAATAGATGGTAAGAAATAATCAAACTCAGGACTGAAATCATTGTAATGTAAACAAACAAAACTATACAAAGAATAAATGAAATAAAAGTTGATTCTTTGAAAAATTCAATAGGACTGGCAAACTCTTAGCCAAATTATCTAAAAGATGGAGAAAGATAATCCAAAGTAATAAAATTAGAGAAGGAAAAGGAGCAATTGCAATGGACACTCAGGCAATACAGATGGTCTAAACAACATGCTTTAAAAATATTTCCTCAACTAAATTTGAAAACCTAAAATATTGAAGTTTTTATATGATATCCAACAAAGTTGAATCAAGAAATTTAATCGAAACCACAGACTCAAGTGAAATAGAAGGAATAATTACATATTCCCCAATCAAAAAAGAGTTAGATTTATTCAATGCAAAATTCTACTAGATTTTCCAAGAACTAATGCCCACAGTTCTTGAAATATTCTGCAAAATAGAAACAGAAAGAACATTGCCTAATTCTAAGAGGCCACAATTACCCTTGTACCTAATTCACATAAATACCCCTACAAAACCAGAGAATTATGGACCTTATGAATACCAATACAAAACTTCTCATTGAAATACTAAGAAACTCCACACAAGAACAAAGCAAAAAAGATTATCCATCATGATCAAACCAGGCTTTATCACACAGAAGCAAGAACAGTTTAATGACTTTAAACTAATAAATGTAATCTACCATATATCAGACTGGAAGACCAAAACCACATGATCATTGCATTAGATTAAGAAAAGGTTTTTGACAAGTTCTAACATCCCCTCCTAATAAATTTTCCAGAGAAATTAGTGATACACCAGACATATCTCCACATAGTAAAGACAATTACAGCAAGGCCATACCAACCAACAAAATAAATGGAGAGAAACTCAAACATTTCCCCTAAAGTCAGGGGTAAGACAAGGATGTGACTTGTCTTGCCGAAAGACCAAAAGCAGTCTACAGTTTCAAGGTAATCTCTATCAAAAGGGCAACATAATTCTTTACAGAAATAAAAAATATTAAGCTTCATATGAAAAGAAAACAAGATATTTAAAGCAATCCTGAATAACAAAAGAACTGCTGAGGTTTATACAACTCAGGTTTTAAGTCATTCAATAGATCTATAGTAATAAGTATAATGTGGTATTGAAACAAAACTAGACACGTGGAACAGTGTAATTGATTTCAAGCTCTAGATAAAAGTTAATACACCTATGAAAACCTGACTTTAACAAAGAAGTCAGAAATGTATACCAGAATCAAAAAGTATCTTCATCAATTGGTGCTGGCCAAAATGGATGGCTGTATGTAGAAGACTAAAATATATTCATAATTATCACCTTGCATAAAATTCAACTCCAAATGGACCAAGGACCTCAAAAATAAGACTAAATAATAAGAATGTGATAGAAGAGAAAGTGGAGAATTGTTTTGAACTCATTAGCACAGGAAAAGAGTTCTGAATAGAATACCCGCTGACTGAAAAAGCTTTAAAATCAACAATTACTAAATAACCTCATGAAAACAAAAATCAAAAAACAAAACAAAACAAAAGCTTCTACATGGCAAAGGACATCATCACTTGGACAAAGCAGCAAATTATAGAATGGAATTTTTTTTTACCAACTACATATTCTATGAATGGCTATGTGAAATGAACTCAAAACAATGACATCAAGATCTCTTTTTTAAAGCTATTTTTGTCAAAAAATCAGGTGTTCGAAGGTGTGTGGATCACTCATATTTTTAAACATAAAGCAAAGAAACCCAGCCCACACATCACAATCCCAGAGAACCTAGACAGCAATGAGGACCCTAAGAGAGGCACACATGGATCTAATCTACATGGGTAGCAGAAAAAGACAAGAGTAAAATCAGAGCATGGGGACCTTGGGAGAGGGTATAAGGGGAAGGGAGAGGCAGGGAGGGGAGCAGAGAAAAATGTAGAGCCCAATAAAAATCAATAAAGAAAAGGTATTTTTAATGATGTATAAACCTTTTAGTTTTTTTATTAAGAATTTTTTAATATAATCTTTTCTCAGACTACATCACTATCCCCTTTCCCACTCTTTCCCTTGCTCCAGCCCCATCCTTCTCTCCCCACCTTTTATCCACTCCTCAGATAGGGTAAGGTTTCCCATGGGGAGACAACAAAGTCTGGCACTTCACCTCCAGGCAAGAACAAGGCTCTGCCCATTATATCTATGCTAGGCAAGGTTTTCCTCCAAAAAGAATGTGTTCCAAGACACCAGTTACAGCACGGGGGCTAAATCCTGGTCTCACTGCCAGTAGCCCCACAGTCTGCCCAAGCCTCACAACTTTCTCTCACATTCAGTGGACCTAGTTGGGTCCTATCCAAGTTCTCCAGCTATCAGTCCAGAGTCAGTGAGCTCTCACTAGCTCAGGTCAGCTGTTTCTGTGGGTTTCCCCATCATGGTCTTGACCATTTGCTCACATTATCGCTCCTCCCTCTCTTATGCTGGTCTCTAGGAGATTGGCCCAGTGTTTCTCTGTAGATCTGTGAGATTCTATGATGACAATTAAGGTAGTCATCAATTTTATGACAGGGGAATATCAATTTAGGCGTCCTCTCCATTGTTGCTTAAGATTTAGCTGAGATTTCTTGTGGATTCCTGGGAATTTCCCTACTGCCATGTTTCTTGCTAGCCCTTTGATGGCTCCCTCAATCAAGATAGCACTTTCCCTTCTCTCCCTCACTTTCCTCCCCACTTCTTGAGCATCCTGTTCCCTGGTGTTCTCCTTCTTCCTTCCCCTTCTCCCCCTCCTTCGGTCCTCCCTTCTGACATCCATACTGCCAATTTTCTCAGTAGACCTTGTCTATTTCCTCTTCCCAGGAGGATCCATGTATGTTTTTCTTAGGGTTCTCCTTGTTACCTAGCTTCCCTGGGATTGTGAACTATAGGTTCCATTATCATTTGCTTTCTGTCTAATATCCAATTTTGAGTGAGTACATATCATGTTCACCTATCTGGGTCTTGGTAACCACACTCAGGATGTTTTTTTCTATTTCTATCCATTTCCATGCAAATTTCATGATGTCATTTGTTTTTTAACCATTGAATAATACCCCATTGTGTAAATGTACCACATTTTCTTTATCCATTCTTTGGTTGAGGGGCACCTAGGCTGTTTCCAGATTCAGGCAAAGTAGGAAACATTCATGACTGAAAAACACTAAAAAATTTTCTGATACCCTTAGTCAGTAGATAAGTTAAAATCAAAACTACTTTGCAATTTCATAATATGCCTGTCAGAATGGGCAAAACCAATAAAAACAAACGACAGCCCATGCTGGTGAAAATGTGGAGTTAGAGGAACACTCCTCCACTGATGGTTGACTACAAACTTTTAGAGCCACTGTGGAATGAATATAGCACTTCCTTGGGAAACTGGAAATAGATCGAAATTGAGACTCATCTATACTATTCTCATGTATATACTCTAAGGACTCTACATCCTACTATCGAGACAATTGCTCAGCCATGTTCATTGCTACTCCATTCATAATAGCCAAAAATTAGAAACAGTATAGATGCCCATTAAAGAATACAGAAAGAAAGAAAATGCAGTAAATTTACAAATTTACTCAGCTATTAAAAAAATAAAACAATCAAATTAACCAGTAAACTGATTGAGATGGAGGTAGAAAATAATCATCCAGAGCAAGATGATCAAGACTCCTGAAGACAAATATGGTATGTATTATCTTATATGGGGATGTTAGATTTTAAGTCTTCAGTATGCTGGTGCCAATCCATATAACCACAGAGGTTAGGTATAAAGTAAGGTGTTAGGGCAGTGGGAAGGGTATCCCTAGTAAGGGGAAATAGAATAGATAATTATAGATGGACAGGGTGTGGGGACACTGGAGTGGGAGGATCAAATTGAAAAGAAGGGAGAAGAAGGGAATAAGGAAGGTTATATGGGGGAGGGACAACTAAAACAAAGTGCCATTCTAGGGGTCATATGGAAATTTTAAAAAGTAAGCACTTCAAATATATATGTATTTGATAGAAATGTAAATTCATATCACCTGAACAAGACA
The DNA here is from genome assembly GCA_001685095.1 of Ellobius talpinus. Classification (NCBI taxonomy): domain Eukaryota; kingdom Metazoa; phylum Chordata; class Mammalia; order Rodentia; family Cricetidae; genus Ellobius; species Ellobius talpinus. The sequence continues at coordinate 5,022 of LOJH01035324.1, read as the reverse complement.
TTTCTCACCACCATATAAGTTCCACTTCCAGGACTGGGTTACATCTAATTCAGTTGTTGGCCAAAGTAGCTCCATGGAAAACCCCACTAACCCCATCTAAAGGCAATGATATAGGTTGCTCTCCACAATTGATGATAAGGCATAAGTGCTGAAGACAAAACTCTATAACTCACTAAGTATGTAGAAGTCGAGATGGTGCCCACCTTGAGCCTTCATCACTAATGATGCCTGTTCATGGTGCTGGAAGATACTACACTGCAGAGGAGAAATGTAAATCACTGGGTTTGTAGCTAGACTTGTTTTAACATTTCTTCTTCTGTAGTGCATTGTTTTTGATTTTAAAATTGATGAAGGAGGGCCTAACCCAATGTGAATGGTACCATCCTTAGGCAGTTAGGCACTAGGTACAAAAGAAAAATAGCTGAATGTGAGATGGGGTTGAGCCCACATCCATACCCAAAAGAAGATGGACATTTCTCTTTCATATGCTGGGGTATGGCTGGGTGACACTCATGAGCCACCTATAAAGGAGAAAAATGGAAAGATGGAATTTAGAAGCCTGGACTGGGGGCATCTTTTTTCAATGAGTGAATTTGTTTTAGAAATGTTGAAGTTAGACAGTGAAACTAAATAAATGGCTCTAGATGGATGTAGTCAAAGAATACAGGCAACCTGAGTCTATATTATCACCTGGGGAAATATGAGTAGCCCTATGGAGAAGTGATTTGATTTTCATATGAGCAAGGAAAAATGTCTATTAATTAAAGTTATCACAATGTTTTTGTAATGCTTAACTTCTATACTATTGAAAAATTTTAAGTTCACTTTCACAGGAGCTGTTACAGTTAAAAATGTATAGACTGTAAATGATTTTGAATGCTATTAATTGAAAATGACTGAATTACAGAACAGATCTGTGATCTTTGAAAGATTCAAAAATTTAAAGTGTTTTATTTAGAGGAAAGTATTTAAAATTATAAAAAGGCACCAACTTTCAGGAAGTTATCTAAAGATATTGAAATCTGGGATTTCTCTCAACTCTGGTTTCCTGATGTTAAACAGGTGTCACTACACTCTCTGGATCAGGACTTAGTTAACTATCACTAACAACAGATATTTAATAAATTTCAAGAGTAAATGTGTGTGAGTAAATGGTGTATTTTACTATAATCGTGATATATGTGAAAAGAGAAACAGGGAGATAAGTTATCTGATTGGGTCTGGCTAAACAAAGGGACCAGTTTAGAAAAGACACCTTTTAGTCAAATGCTGCAGAGCAAAATAAGCATCCCTGTTTTGGGCCAAGTCACAGGCTAGAACCAGGACAAGTAGGATTCAGCATTTAGTGGCTGTCAATCATGGTTATTTAAACCTGTTTAGAAATGTACTGTCTGTAAGGAAACAAATTAGATGAATAGTCAACAGAGTTACAGTAATGGATAATGAGTGACAGAAAGAGACTGAGGTCTCTTTCCAAGCAGTGATTCCTTGTGGATTTAGATTATTTCCAGATGATAATTCTTATGTCAGTACACTGACAGAAAGTACTTAATGCTGCAACTACATGTTATACACCTAAATAGATGCCTATGGGTATGTATTCATGTGCATATTTTCATTTTGAAAAGTATAATCTTATGAAATTAATTTTGATGAGCAAATGTGTAGAAATACTAAAAGTTTTCATTTTCTTATTAGGCAATAAAAGAACAAAAATTAAGCAATTTACTTTAAAGATTTTCAGTGAATAAGAGAAATTATGCCAGAACAATGGATAATCAAGGAGTAAACAATGGAATAATTACATTTTAAGCACAAAATCAACATAAATAACATGATGATGAATGTACAGCACTTAACTATGAGAGTAGATAATTTACATTCATTCTGATATTTTGTATTTATTACTTTAATAATTTCTTGTGAGTAAAAACAATGCCTGGTCTCTTTTCTCCCATCTAATAACAAAGACCTTGTAAATGAAGTGAAAACAAGAATCCATTTGGCTACTGTGCAAAGACCTTAACAGCAGGTGATGACAATAACGCTACCTTGTTGTTATATGGTTAACATCTGTACTTTCTAAATGACAAAGTAAATGAACATAATGGATACAGTCTGGGATTCACAATTTGCCACCTGCCTTTGTATAAGTAGACAGAATGTGTCTTCCAATCACACAGACCAAATCTCAAAGGCATCTTGCCAGTTCCCTGCGACTATGCATCAGTGGCTGGGCATCAGCACAGTTGTGCAATTTCAGTCTCAAGGAAAAAATGATGTTTAAATTGATCAAGATAAAAGGCTAAATTAACACGCCGCTACACATCTGGATAAACACCACCATGACACTATTATCCCTTCAAATTTAAGAAACAATATTTTGGAAAATTAAAAACAAATACCACCAAACTGGAAAAGCGACAAGAAATGCCTAGGTTTCTTAGATAATGACCTATCAAAGTTAAACCAAGATCCAATAAGCAATCTATCCCTAGTGAAATAAAGCAATCAATAAAAGTCTTCCAAACACAAAAAGCACAGATTAGATGAATTCATTACAGATTTCTACCAGACCATCAAAGAAGAATTAACATGGAAACTCTTAATATTATTCTTTTAAACAGAAATTGAAAGAATATTTCCTGATTCTTTTTATGAAGATACCCTAATACCAGAAGAATACAAAGACCCAATAAAAATATAACAAAATTATAAATATCTGTTATGAAAACAGATGCAAGAATTCTCAAAATATTTGCAGACCAAATTCAGGAAAAACAGAAGATATTAAAAACTTATTTAATAAAGAACAAGAATCTGTGGACTTAATGATTAATATAATAAAATTAACAAACCTTTTTTATTGGCAATAATGTGATTTTTTGCAAATAAAATTATTTCATTTTCATGGTTCCTTATGGTCTTTGGTTATACTTAAGAGAAAATATTGCTCATCCATTCAGAAATGTTGTTTTATATTTTTAATATACTGAGAAATATTTCAATAGGGTTGCATTTAGAAATACATAGACCTGCTACATAGTAACTCCAGAGATACTGTTGTCCTTCATGCTGTAATTTGTGTGTTCATAATGCATGATCAACATGTAAGAGTCAAAGGCAGAATTGTAGTTAGGGTAGTGTTTATTTCTCTTTAATATTACAAGCTTATGCTGGTCTACTTAAAGAATTGATTAAGAATACAATTTTTGCATTGGTTAACAAATATTTGATGTTTATAATTATTTGTGATTTTAATTACTATTAGAGTCCTAGGATCTCTATTTATTTGATGAGGGGCTAAAGGGAAATACTTCAAATTTCTTGCCTTAAGATTCTTTTAGCTTCAAAATGAAAGTTCTGATTTCCCTGTATCATAAACACTGTACGTAGAGGTGTTTTTGAGTCAAAGTCACATAATGAAATGCAGTTGTTTCTTGATATGTTTAGATAGTAATCACACCACAGATTCTTCATAAAGAATTCTAAAGGCTAGATAATACAGTAAAAATGAATTATAAATATAAGGAAAATATCATTCATTCACATTATTTGAAAATAGTGAAAGATCAAGAATGCATCTTTGATCCTGAGAATTCTGCATTTTTATTTTAATGAAAAAGTCATGTTAAATAACTATGAGTTATTAATATCAACAGAATCTTGTGATGTTGCGAGTATTTGAAAAACTCACAGACTCACATGTGCCTGCAGAAGATGAAATAAGACTCTCAGGTCTCATCCCTGGGTAATAAATAATTTTACCTTTTCCTTATTTATTCTAAAATAAAATCATTAGTAACATTAAAGCATTTCTCTTTACAATTAGAATTTCATTCAAGAAACTCAGGATCCTCTTCTCTCTCCCGACCTTTAGAATTTGTGAAGAAAAATCAATCAATATAGAATCACTTTGAAATTGCTAAAAATATAATACACATGCACAAAATATTTGATGAAGGTCTTCTAGAGATTTGGAAGAGGCTAAATGTACATTTCTGATCTATGAAGTGAGTTATTATTTTAATTAATCTATTTCTATAGTATTATTCATGAGGCAAAGATGTCATACTTGACATTCAGAAGCCTTTTTCATTATAAAATAAATGTTTGATATCCTGGTCTATCATACAACTGTTAATATGTCATTGTGAGAGACAAGCAATTCTTACTATTTTAACTTGAGATTTTCATGCCTAACAGAGTTGTTATTATAACATTATTTTAATGCCAGTTTATTACTTTTCAATTTTGGGAAAGAGGAATGGATTTACAAAAACATATCCAGAATTTACAAATTCAAAACAATTGTGAATGATACTTCAATAGAAAACTCAAAGAAAAACTTCCTCAAATAAGCAAAAATAATAAGTGTTAAAAAATGGAAAATTATTATTGTTGTTTTGTCTCTTCATGTATGTAATATAAATATCATGGATTTTTATTTGTAAATTTAACCTATGGAAGAAAAGAATATCAAAGGATGATGGTGATGGGCTTTACATACATTAAAACTGGTTCACTTCACTAAAATGTTGTTGTTTATTCAAGACCATTTCTGTAGACACTACATACTTGAATCATAGAACATGCAGCTATCAAGATGGCCTGGATGTGGAAGCTTCATCTCTATTGGATAGTTTTCACAGTGCTAGAAGGTGATATGTCTGCTATCAGAAGAAAATCTGTAGAGGCTGATTGTTCATTTCTGGTCACCCAGACCCAAATAATCACACAGAAATTATACTAATTACAACACTGCTTGGCATATTAGCTCAGAATTGCTATTAACTAACTATAACACAATAAATCAACTCATTTCTATTAATCTGTGTATTGCCATGAGACTGCAGCCTACCGGTAAGTTCCAGTATCTGTCTCCTTTGGCAGTTACATGGTATCTCTTTTACTCCACCTACTCTTTCTCTATATATCTCTTCCAGCCTCACTTTATTTTGCCCTGCTATAGGCTAAAGCAGTTTCTTTATTAACCAATGGTAATAAAACATATTCACAGCA
>LOJH01035323.1:800-15796 GCA_001685095.1 Ellobius talpinus | reverse complement strand
TGGGATTGGTAGCCCATAGAGTATATAGTCTGCAGCGCCCTTCCCGGGGAAGAAGATTGTTCAAGGTTCCTGAATAAACTGCTTATAGAAGAGCCTGAGTGTTGCGTCTTTCCTGCTGGTCGAGACAGACACGACATGCTACTTTCTAATGTCTTTCCTGCTGGTCGAGACAGACAGATGCGACATGCTACTTTCTAATGTCTTTCCTGCTGGTCGAGACAGACAGACGCGACATGCTACTTTCTAATGTCTTTCCTGCTGGTCGAGACAGACAGACACGACATGCTACTTTCTAATTTGCTCTCAGTTTGGAAGGAAGCCTAACTAATAGGCATCTCTTCCCTCTGCAGAACAGCAACTTCTCTTCCAACCGGATTGTCCTCAGCTGCCCGTCAGTGTTAGAGAGGTGGACCTCAGAAGCGCATTTCTGCCATATATATCCATTTAAATGAGAAGTTTAGTTAGTATTATGGGATATGATGGCCACAGTGACTGTCAGCTTTGTCAACTAGTCACACCCAATTTGAAACTTTGACACTTGGTTCTGGAAGGGCCACGAGGCTGGCTCTTTTCCTTAAAGTTATTTTGAAGTTTTACCAGTCTCTAAAACTTTTTTTTTTAATTAGGAAAACAACATCACAACAAAATTCATTCTTTCCCTGTCTTCTTTAGACTTTTTTTTTTCTAAGTGGTCTAGCTCTACCACTACTGGGCAAACCCCCAAAGGACTGTGTGCCTTACACAAAAGCCTACACATCTATCTGTGTTTAATGCTACTTTACTATAGTAGCCAGGAAATGGAATCAGCATAGATGTCCCCCAGCAGATGAACAAGTAATGAAAAATGTGATGATAATGATGATATCATTGTGATATGTGTCTTTTGGAATTTTATTTAGCCATAGAGAAAAGGAAGGTTTGAAGTTTGTGGGAAAATGGATATAACTGGAAAATAGCAAGTAAACTAACTCAGGTTGAGAAAAAATAAATACTGCATGTATTTCAAATATTTGAATTCTAGCTTTTAACTTTTATATATGTGTCATTATGTAGTAGTTAGTGTAGTTGTATATCTTGAAACTGGAAGGGGGTCCATAAGAGGGAGAAAAGAAGTTTTAAGGAAGGGGCATGAAAATAACTGAATACATGTCACATGGAAACGTAAAGGAGAGGACTGGGATAGATTTATACAGGCAGGGACGTGCCCTTGGGGTGGGGGAAAAGGCCCAATCAAAAGAAAACATGTGAAGATGACAAAAGGAAATTTACTTCTTTGTTTCATTTGTATTAAAAAAAGGCTTGTCCTGGTGGTGGATCCTGCTTTGACACAGTGCAGAGATTTTCTAGGTGGGAGAACAGGAGTAGGAGGCTGTGTTTGGTGTATTCAAGCCAAAGATGCAGAGCTAAGGAGGACAGTTCAAAATCAAGGTTGCTAAAGGTGCCTTGAAGGCAGAGAATGATAGGATTTAGTGTCTTGGTCTGTGCAGGGCGCTTTGTAGGACTGTATAAATGGACAGAGGTCATTTAGTGACATTGAGCATCTAGAAGGGTCTACTTGGGTAGAGCAGGAGTGAGTATTGAGCTCTGTGATGAAGCCTGAGCTGGAATGAAGTGGATACCGATAGTTAGGTGAGAGACCCCAGCCCGGAATGGGGCCTGAGACGCTGTGACTAAAGTAGCACTGAAGAAATGAGGAAACACAGGAGCCAGTGGAGGAGACTGCCAGGTGTGGAGAGTCACAAGGGCTGAGGGTCACCAGGGTTTAATGCAAAGCCGGTGCCAGCAGTACTGCCCTGAGCAGCTTTGCTGACCACATTCAAGAAGACCTCTTGTTCATGTTAGTGAATTTAAGTAATGGAAGAGAGTGTCACCCATAGTCCTTAGAAGACTGGTGCCTTGAGTTGTTGAAAACTTAAAATCTCCATTAATGTAACATTATAACTCTTCATTCAGTATCATATAATATTACTAAAGCAGAGTAGGAACAGGATATTTTCAATTGCTAATATTTGTTATGCATGCTAATTGGAATCTTTGCCCCTTTTCCATTTTTTTCATAATGAAAAGTATATATAGTAAATGTCATTAAGTAATTTTTCCTGAACAGTATTTAGTGGGTTCATGATTTCATAGTGTGTTGGAAGAGGGGGACCTGATGTCCTGGTAAACATGTTTGTCAGTAGGACCATAAATAGCCAAAGGCTGTGCTGCTTGTTTATTCTCTCATTCAGCAGTGTTTATATTGCTTATTGTTGTAAGTTCCAAAGTATAGAGTATGGTTGTCATTACTGAAGGAAGGGAAGCAGTGGTTAGCAAGGATGCACAAAGCAGTCCACCTACTACAGTGGTCGGCAAGGGTGTTTGTCACAAAGCAGTCAGCCTGCTGTAGTTTCTGACTGTTTCATCCTCTGCGCTTCTTGGGGAGAACACCTGGCATTAGAAGCAGGCAATGGCTGCCGGTTGCCCAGGTACCCATGAGTGATTTCAGGGACAAGAAGTTGAACGAATGAATGTGTGGCTTTCCTCAAGAGCCAGCTGGTGGAGCCTTTACATCTTCTCTTTGGCCTTTACTGAGCCTGTTATTTCTTTGGAGCTTTTCTGGAGATGTTCACAAAATACCTCACTTCAAGATTGTTTGCGGTTAAATGTATTCCCCACCTTGGAACAAAGAAGGCTTTACTGCTTGAGATGCAGTCTGGTGGCACCTGGAATTTGCAGTTTTATCATTAAAGGTTCTGTCCTTCTGGCTTTAAGTAAGTCAGTGAGAAAATAAATGCAGTTTTTGTTCTGTGATTTGTAGACTTACGACCAGGTCTGCTTTCCTCGGCTCGTGAAGTCCAGATAGATGCCTTCTCTTTCCCCAGGACTTACCACCAGTAAAATACACAGTGAGACCAGCTTTTCCCAACTATGGAAGTGTTGGGAGCTGTGAACTCCCCAGATCCTGAATTTCTTGTAAACAACTTATTTTCCTCTGCTCTGAGACAGCTTGCAGCTGCTCTGAGCAGGAGACCCTCAGGAGTTCCTGATGGCAGGGGAATGGTTTCTGTTGAGTTTGGCTGGGATGAGGCTATTCCTATATAAGCTGCCCCTGGACACAATAAAGGAGGCATTCTTGGAGCATTCCTGTTTCAAGGATGACCCGTGTCTCTGTCTATGCGTCTTTGTGTGTTTCAATCCCCAGCCCCTTGCCCGGTTCACAAGCTGTGTGGTAGCGCATAGAGCACAGACGGGCGTGGTGCGCCACATGGAAGTAGGGGCCTTTGCTTTTCCCACGTGGAATGCGAGTGCAACCTTCTCAGTAGATGTGACTAAGGGCCAGTAAACTGCCCTGGAAACCATGCTGGTGTTGGGTCCTGGCCAGTGCATCTCTGAGAGCAGGAGGAGGGCCTGTCTTCTTTCCTATTCATTCCAGTACGTGACTGTGGGGATGCAGCATTTGTGAAGGGATCAATTATCCATCTGTTAGTCAGAGGAGCCTTACAAATTATACATTAGCAGATTGATTTCTTGGGCTCACTGTTGGGGAACGGGTAGCGTAAGGTGGGGTGATGAGGAGCGTCTGGGGAAACAGTTGCCACTAAGAACACCATTAAAAGCAGCTTTTTAAAATGACCACAGATTTATTCCTAATTGAAGAACTGGCATAATCCATACTAAGTGTATTCATTTCAAGTATTTTACGCTAGGTAATTGATTGTCCCATGAGGTGTACTTGTTAGTAATTTTGCCTTTTCTTTAAGAACTTGGCACCACATGTAGTGAACTTAGATTTAGAAGGTGTGTGCTGGTCCTTGCCCCCTCCTGTTTACTTGAACTTCTTCTTTTTTTTTCATTCCATTAAGGAAACATTTTTGTATGTTCTGTAGTGTCAGCTTGACTTTATTGATTTTTGAACAAACTCACTCATATTGTCCAGAATTCCAAATGTGTCTCCATTAGGAATAAGGTTGTAGTTAATGGAGAGCACAGCTGAGTCCATTTCTCTCCAGACTGTTTTCCTTTGGTCTCTCTTCTTTTTCTGTGATTTTTCCAGCATCCCATCTTTGTAAACATGTCCCCAGATATGTTTTTAGATACGACTCTTCCTTTCCTCAGCTCTTAAATAAAAGGGAAAATAATTATCCCATTCTGGATAAATGCAGGGTCTTGTGCCTGCAGGTCTTGGCCTGAGAGTGTGGGCATTGTTGACCTTTTTGTTTTGCTGTTTGCAGTATGTGGAACTGCACAAGAATGTCTGTCTGACCTTTGTCCCCGGGTGAGAGGGATGATGATGGATGGCATGCCAGGTACAGGCCATTTACGGACATTAGCAGCTCACTTGTTTGTTGTTTCCAGAATGTTACAGGATTGTTGTGCAAATGCTAATGGTACTAGTGATCACCAACATAAACCGTGTGTGCTAGTTCCTTCCCTGTGTGATACTGGTGAAAGCTAATGATGCTTAGTTTCTGCTGTTTTAAATTAATCAGTTTTCTAGGTAGCCAGGTTTTAAAGATGTTTATCTCTGCTTATGAGCATACTAACTACTTTTAGAAAACTTGCAAAGTATAGAAAGGTGAGACTTAGTAATATCTCTTGTGTATGTATGTGTGGTATAAATGGATATGTATGTGCATGTTTGCATGTGTATGGGTGCATGTGTGTCCCTGCTGTACATGCATGTGTATGCACAAACACTTGGAGGCCTCAGGATGACGTCCTGAGTCCTCTTTGATTTCTCTCCGCCTTATTTATTCAGGAGGAGTCTCTCAGTTGAACCTATTGCTCACTGATAATCTTAGTTTGGCTAGCCAGCCTGCTCGAGTCATGTCTCTGCTTTCCTAAGCACTGGGAATTTCAGGTGGGCTGCTATGCCCACACAGTATTTATGTAGGCTCTGGGGATCTAAACTTTGGTCATCAGACAACCTTTTTTATCCACAAGTCATCTTTTCAGGTCCTTACATTTAAAGATATCATTAAAAAACAGATATATCCATCCTACTCTTTGGGAATTTCTGCCTCTGATTATGTAAATAATAAACACATACATGAAAATGGTAACCAGACATTGAGATTTAAGAGCACATTTTCCAGGCTACCATGTCTGCTCATCACTTATTTGGTGAGTACATAAGGGCATACTAAGTGTGATCATTTATTACAGGGTACAATGGTTAGTGTTAATTACCAGCTTGACAAAATTGAGAGCCACCTAGGAGATGGCTTCCGGACATGCCCGTGGGACATTATCTTGGTTGTGTTAATTAAAGTGAGTAGGCCTTCCCACCATGGGTGGTACCATTCCCTAGCAGGAATCTTGGACAATAAAAGTTGCAGAGCAGCAGAATTCATTTGTTGTTCTCTGCTTCTGACTGTGAACATAATGTGACCAGCTACTTGAGTCTGTTGTTTTGACTTCCCCACCATGAGGGACTGTACCTGGAGCTGTAAGTTAAAACAAGCCTTTTATTCCTTAAGTTGCTTTTATCAGTGTGTTTTATCCTAGCTATGGGGGGAAAATTAAAACAAAAAAACAAAAAAAACCTCTAAGACAAATAGAAGGGATTCATGTTAAAAATCAGTTAAAAGTCGAAAGCTACAGCCTGGGACAGCTGCAGACGTGGAACTTCCATTGTCTTGAGATTGTATGTGACACCCTCCTGCCATAGGTGTCAGCTGACCAAGAAAGGTCACTGTATCTACTTGTTGAATGTGACAACATCCCCAGCAGCAAGGGAGGCTGTTCCCCTGCTCTATTAGTCCTTATCAGCTGCAACGCTCATAGCCTCCCAGAAGCCAGGACACATGTCAGACAGCTTTTGAATGAAGCCAAATACTTTCTACATGATACTTAAAAATATTTATTTTAGCATTTATCATTTCTTAGACTACTTGCTTCTTGTAGCAATACAAAGTAGTTCGAATAGGTCTTAATAATAAAAGCCTGGAGTCAGATATTGGGGAAAATGCTGAGAGACCAGAGAGGCAAGGAGCAAGCCACAGCCACACCTTACCTCGCAAACTTCCCAGGCAAAAAGGGACTGAGTTCCTGTTTCCTCTGGCCTTATTACTCCCTCTCTCTGCCCAGCCATATCATTTCCTATCCGTCTCTACAGACCTTCAGACCTCTAGTGGGTAGCTCCGCCCTCTGATCTTTAGGCAAGCTTTATTTGTACAAACAAGAGATCACCAAAGTTGTAGAAATTTAAATAGTTTCCATTTCTCAGTCTTATGCAATAGATAGCTGCCGTTAAAAAACACCTTTTCTTGGTTCAAGTAGGAATATATATTTTAAATAATTCCAGTACATATCCTCAAATACCTTTTAGGAAGGTTTTCAAATTTGGATTGTGATTTTTGTGTCTTTCACCAACTAGGTACTTAAAAATTCAGTGCTGCTTCCCTATGTAAACACCACTGCTTGAGCTCTCGGGTGCACATTTGTCATGAGGAAGGTTAATAGTCCTTAACCTTTCATTCGCAGTATTTCCTTTGTGAGTTGACTGTTTGCTTTTGATTTTGGTGAATCAAAATTTCACATTTCTTCAAACAACATTCTAAAGAAAACTTCAAATGCAATAAACTACACACCTATTTCAGTGTGTATGATAGTAAACATCCATAACCTGCAATAAAGTCTTTTAAATTATTTTGAAAATTTTGATCTCATAGTAAGAAAACAGTTCTAGATTCTTGCTTGTAGAGTTTAAGATTTTAGTTTTTCCTGGTAGATTTCCCAGCTTTTTTCTCCCAGTTTCATTTTAAGTAACCCAAGAACTATCAAACAAGCCGATACTTTTCCAGTTGATTTTTCATAGAAGCATAATTCAAGTATCGTTTAAAGGTACTCACTAAGAAATTAAGTGTTGTGAAATAATTTTTTTGTACACTGTGAAGATGTGTCTTTGCCAAGGTGCCTTCTGATTGGTTTAATAAAAAACTGAATGGCCAATAGCTAGGCAGGAAGAGGTTAGGTGGTACTTCCAGGCAGATAGAAAAGAGAGGAAGGGTAGATGAGTCTAGGTACAAGAGATGCCAGAGGACACAGAGAGGAAACAGGAGGTGCAAGATGGAAGAGATTTAGAAAGTCACGAGGCAAAGCATAGATTAATATAAATGGGTTAATTTAAGTTATAAGAGCTAATGGGACAAGTCTAAGCTATAGGCCTAACTTTCATAATTAAAAAGTCTACGTGTCATTTTTTTTGTGTGAGCTGGTGGCCCAAAGAAAAATCCATTTTCAATTAAGAGTAGACTGGGAATAAAAGAGTAAGGAATATGAGTAATATAATAAAAGATAAAAATAAAATGGCAAAACATTTTTTAGCATAGGGAGAAGTGAAATAGTACTTAACTTGGGAGGGTGAGGCAGGAGGATTATAAGTTCAAGGTCAGGGTGTACTACAGACCAAGACCTTGTCTTGAAGAAACAAGGGGTAGAGATGCAGTTCTCTTTGCCTGGTGTATGCAAGGGCCTGTGTTCAGTGCCAGCACCCCTCCCCACAAAGGGGAAGAAAGTCTCAGCATTATGAACCTTGCATCAAGATGATGTGGACAGAAATAGACCTTAAAAGTCAGGGTCAAACCCAGGATGGTGACAGCAGAAGCGCAACGACTGTAGTTTAAGGTGGAGGAGCAGAGCAACAGAAGCATAGTGTTTCTATTGCATGTAAAATTTAACTGTTAAACCCTTGAAACACCAAATTATAGGGAATTTAAAATCAGTATAAATTTATTTTAACTTAAAGGAGAAATAGACAAAAGCTATGCTTGTATTGTGAAATTTTGAAAGCATTTTACATTGCTAATAGTTTGATAAATAATAAATATTTATGGATAGTAGTTAAATAATATAAATGTCATTATTAAAACAACATGCTCTGAGCCTTTCTTTAGCTCCTTCCCTCAAAGCTGCTGCAAACACCTCTCAGAGACCCCTTACTGGAGGACTGTATTTGGCTCACAATGCAGAGAGTACAGGGAAGCATGGGAAAAGGAGCTGTTGAGGCAGCTGCTTGTTATATGGAGCCAATTAGGAAGCAGACAAAGCTCAAGCAGGAAGCAGATCAGGGTCTGTAAACCTCAAGTCTACCTCCATGGCACTGTATCTGTAGGTCTCATGTCCAAAAGGTTCCACAGCCTGCCCCAAACAGTGCCACCATCTGGGTACCAACGTTTAAACACATGAGCCTGTGGGGGACATTTCATACTCAAACTCGAAGCCTAACATAGAGAATATGAAATATTTAAAACTATGGTATCATAGATTACAAAAAGAAATTGTGTAAGTATATAAAGTACATTATGTAAACAAAGTGTCATCACACCAGGGCTTATTATTAGGTGAGTCCTCTATTATTCTTTGCTCTCCATGAGTTGCCCATGGCCAACTGTCTGAACCAGTAGTTTTCAGCCATCCTACTGCTGTGACAGTTTAATACAGTTCCTCATGTTGTGGTGACCCCAACCATAAGACTTATTTTCATTGCTACTTCATAACTGTAATTTTACCACTGTTATGAATTATAAATATCTGTGTTTTCCGGTTCTCTTAGGTGACCCTGGTGAAAGGGTCACTGACCCTCCCCACACCCAGCAAGGATCCATGACCCACAGGTTGAAAAGCACTGGTCTAAATGTTAGATTAGGAATTCCGGGAGCAAGTCACAAAATGTAAACTGTGCACTGTTTCAGCATGATGACGTCTTGCTATCTACCTAGAGCATTAGCCAGCCCTTACCATATCACATATTTTACCACCTACCTGTTAGCTGCTTAGTAGCCATTTTGGCTGTTAGATGAACTATCTCCCCCTTGTTTGTATATAGGGTTCAGTACTGTTAGTACATTCAGGCATCCTCTGGGCATTTGGAAATCATTCTGTATGGATGAGGGGACCTCTGACATCATTCCCATCCCTAGATTTAAAACAGAATGAAATGTGAGTTTATTTAAAAAAAGAGAGAGAGAAAATAATCATTATAATTACATATTTACTTGGTTTTGGTTTGTAGAAAATGTCAATAAGGAAAATGCTTCGTTGTGTAATTAATGGATGAATAATTATAATTATTGAGCAATGCAGTAATATGTTGGGAAGTTAAACAATCAGTTTTTTAGGCATAAAATGAAAAGTAGTGAGAAATTAGTAAAAATAGAAAACGTTTAAAATCCACATCAAATTGCAGGAAGCATTGTGACTTTTCCTGGGGCATCAACAGCAAAGGCACCATTCCAGTGCGGTCCAGGTTGGTGGGCCAATGAATTGATGTGGCTACAACAGGGTCATAGGTACTCAAAGGTGGCCCCCTCATGGAGAAGATCACCTCTTCCTGGTGAGGATGCACAGATGCTGCATTGCTGAAGTCCCTTGTCCAGCTGACAGGCAGCTTGGCCCATGAAAGCCGGATCTTGGAAATCTGGTGACATCTTGAGCTTTCCAACCCTTGCAATTTTTCTTGGCGCCTTCATGTTATGGGCCTTCCCTGAGAGAAGTGTTGCGTGCAGTTCAGAGGAAAAGGCAGTGCAGCTGGAGTATTGCTGCTCTAGAACTGTCAGTACAACTGACAAACATCTGCTGTGGATAACCAAAGGAAAATGGCAAAAATAAACACAAAAGGAAAAGGAAAGACAAACTTGAGGTAACCCACCAAATATGATGATCCTAGACATTTTAAAAACACCTTTTAAAATTTAACTAGAAAAATTGAATGCGTATCTTTTAAAGTTTGGGGAATAATGTGTGGTAGATGTGTATGAAGATAGTATGATGACACCCATTACTTTTATTCTAACCTAAAAATTAGCAATAAAAAGAAAAGTATGGGAATTATGTAATGAAATAGTCACAGAGTAAGCATAGCTACTAGTCCATGGGAATGGATTATGTGACACTTCCTCAAAACTTTGTTTTCACTGCTCTGCCCTTTATAGTAGTGACGGTTTCGCACTATGCTTTCTTCCATTATCCTCTTAATACAATTTTGCCTTTTATTATATGTTTTATAAATGAGGTTGGACTGTGCTTGTTAGGAGTAAAGAAGAGATGCTTCCTATCAAGGTTTGTCCCAGAATATAACAGCACTCTAAGAGGAAAAACATAAGGCTTTTTCAGAGCCATCTATGTACACTTAAGTGGAGGAAGACTTCTCCTGGAGACATGTTTCATATGGAGACATGTATCATGTGGAGACATACACTTCTTATGGAGAGATGGCTTCTCATAATGGGGCATGCTTCATGTGAAGAGATTTCGTATGGGGCAATGTCTCATACTGTGACATGCTTCATGTGGAGACATACTTCATGTGGAGAGACTCTTCATATAGAAAAATGTATCATGTTCTTGGATTAGGAGAATCAGCATCATGAAGATAACAGAAAGCCTTTGATCATGGAAGGATATACCTGCTAGTCATATGTAATATTCTTTATGAGGCTGAGGAGGTTTCTTCTCCACTAAAGCTTTTTTTTAATGAATGGATGTTGAGTATTTTTAGACAGTTTCTACATCTGTTGAGATGGTTCTATAATTGCTTTACTAATATATAAAATCGTGTTGCATCATTTCTATGTTAAACCAGAGTTGCATTTTTTGGAATACACTTGTCTTTAATGTATATGCTGGCTTTGCTAATAGTTTCTTCAGGCTTTTCCATTTAGATCCATGATTGTACTTTCCCCATGATGTTCTTGCTAATTTTGATACTGTGGGTTTGTACAGGCCAAGTACAGTAAGTTGAGAAGCATTTTTTAATTCTGATCTTTGAAGGTATTTATACAATCATAGTTTTTCATTCTTCAAAGAATCATGAAATTAATATTTGAGTTAGCAAATACGCAGCTGATGACTGGGTAGAACGAGAAGTGTCAAATGCCAAAGAGAGGAGAAGCTACAGAAATGGCAGGACAAGTGCTTGAGAGAAGTCAAGGGTAACATGGGAAATTCTGACTGGCCTGTCTTACCAAGATGCCAGGACATACTATATGCAGATTTACTAATGAAATCAATGTGGAGCTGATAGGAACATGGCTGGAGAGAACTCACTTGAAATCTCAGAAAGTTATCTCTGTATGGATATAGCTACAGTATGGTAAGCACATTTCCCTTTGGGAATAGAAGGACAAATTATTTCATACTTGGGGCTATTTCAACTGGTACCTTTCTTGCAAGAAAATAAAATGATTTCTGAAATGACTCAAGGTAATGATATAATGAATAAAGCAGTAACCACCTTGAGGAGAAAAAATATCACATGTGGGTGCCTGGAACCAAGCCTGGGTCCTCTGAAAGCATCATGACCCTCTTAATCATTCAAGCTCCAAGAAATATCTTAATAGAAAAAAATGTAAAAAGGGTTTAAATAAGTACTTTATAGAGATCAGACTAATTGCCCAGTAGACTAAAGTAAAAGGATTAAGTTTATTTATAGTCAGGGGAATGAATCAATGACTATTGGAAAGTTTTAAGGTGTCTGTTGCTAATAGGCTGTCAGTTACCTTGTAGGTGTGATTTTTTTCCTTGTAGTATTATTAATGGGATGGTGCAGTTTCTGTTAGGTGTGTCATGGAAAATTTGGTTGATCTGCTCTTGAGACACCATTGGATGCTTTAGCTAGGTAGTAGGCCTTGGATCACACGGAGAAACTTAAGCTTCATTTTTCCTTATGTGAGATGGCGACACCTCTCCTTAGCTCACCTCTTTCTTCAAAAATTGGGTATCTAATAAAGTATAGACCCCATTTTGGGGAGATCGGTAAGTGTGATTCAGGGACTACTTAGACAGGCATGGCCCTTTTAGTAACGAGAATCTGGGAGTAGAGTATACCAAACTTGGCACTATATGGGATGAAGATCTAGTTCTGATTTATAACTTGCAATAAAGTTCTTATAATAGAGTCTTGGCATTGGTTGCGATCAGCACTTGGATTTAGTTTTGGAGGTGTCAGATACACTATCCCCTGGAATTTTCTGCAGTGGGAAGATATTGTGACCCCTGCATTTCAGTATAGTCAGGTATGGTTTTCAAACCCTTGATATGTGTTACTGTGATTTAGGAACTGAAGTTTTAATTTTATTTATTTTCAGTAATATAATCTTGATGTTTTTATTATAACCCTTGCCTTTTTAATGGCTGAGCCATCTCGCTGGCCCCAAATATTATTTCTTTAGTCACTTGTGGACAGTGCTCTATTCATAAGAGGAAGAAAAAGTAGACCACACCCACCCATGATTGACTGTCATAACAGATGCCTAAAGTTAAAGTATAATATAGCTTATACTTGCCAAGTATAAAGTGGATATAAAATGTTTGATGAAAGATCAGAATGGAAGATGACCAACTTGAGGAATTGCTTATCCCCAGAAGGCTGTGGGGCTGACATTCTGGCGGGTGCTAAGCCCAGTAGCCATGCTCTTTCTGCTCAGTGCTTTCTTAGGGCAGACTTTCTTTGTCTTAGCATTTTCCTTACTGACTGTGCAGCCCTCTCCTTGTCAGTCCTTTCTCACAGTTGTGCACTCTGAGTCTGCTCATATTTCTGCTGTGGGTCTTTAGCATGGGTGTCAGTTCGTTCTCCTCTACAGTGGACCACCTGTCTTCAGTGACCTTTTCCTTGGCTAACATGCTGGAAACTTTTAGAGCTAGCTGAGTTTTCTTGGACTGCCTGTCAGAGTGTTGTGTGGTGATTTAGGGGACCAGATGTGAAAGGATTCTATAGCCAGAATGCTTGGGAACTTGTCTCAGCAATCAGTCAGTATGTAGCCTTTGTAAAGTGTGGGGGTCTTGTTGTGCCCTGACCTTTCCTTAATGACTACGAGATACTTTCCTGTTGAAGAGTCAGCATTCATTTTGTGTATTTCCCTTTATCTCATCAACAAGGCAAATGGGGTAATTTTAAACTCTACATGTGTTCTTTTGTTGTTAACCGCTATGGACTCACTTTATTTCTTGGTTTGCTGCTATGAGCTTTGTGGAAAATACTTGGAACTTGTCATTATTTAGGAATGAAAGGAAAAGCTATCATGTGATGCTGCCAGTGGCCCCTGAGTTTTGACTTTATTAGAAAAACCTCTGTGTAAATATTTTAGTAAGTAAACAATTAGCTACATAGAGATTTAAAATGCACTTGTTATCTAATTTTTGGAAAATACATTAAATTTGAAATTATGTAAAAGGAGAAGGGATGCAAAAGTAATTAATGTGATGTAGGCTATGGTTTTCCTGAATAGAGTAAAATGAAATGTTAATCTGGTTATTCATTAGGGAAGAAACAAATTGATGAAGCAAATTAAAACAAGCAAAAAATGATTTTATGTGCTGACGTGCATTCTTAATTTTTTGTTTGTTTTGTTCTTTTAATAGATTTTGATTGGGAAAGATAAATTTAAGGGTATAAAGTAAGTAAAACAGATGAAAAGAAATGTAAGATTCTGAGAAGTAATGTTTTCACTATACTCCAGGTAGATGAAAGAAAAGTTGTGAAGCTTACGGGTTTGTGGGTTCACACTGAGTGTAGGAACAAAGCTGTTTGTTTTATGTATTTGAAATGTTAATATGTTCATCTCGGAACAAAGTACACCTTAATTCATGAAGCTGATAAACAATTCATGTTATGTCAGCTTTACAAAGACTAAAGGTATCAGATTGTTGAAATGTTTTCCATTCATTTTTTGTCTTTGATAGAGTCCTGTGAAGATAAACCAGATTAGCTTGGATGAAAGCGGAGAGCACATGGGAGTGTGTTCAGAGGACGGCAAGGTAAGTGTGCAGTGCTCACAGGCAAAGTTGCTTGGGCAGTGAGTGCTGGGTTTTACCCATGCAAGTGATTGGATGCTCTCTGCTTACTTTACACCTGTATGCAGAGAGCCTTGATTATTCTTTTTCAGTATTGGTCTTGCTTTTGATTGCTTATAATTAAAATAAAATATATTTTGCCCAAATGTGCCTTAGGAAAAGTAATTACAAGAATGTCAATAACCTAACTAGTATTAAGCTGATTAACAGCTGTGGCAGGATGACGTGCCCCTTTAATCATTACTGCTGTGCCACTTGGACTCCAGTGACTAGTCTGCAGTTCCTGCAAGACAGTAGTTTAATGCTTTTCTGCCATAAATCCACAAAATTGGATTTTGTGGGCATGATTTCTGTGGGCAGGTGGTTTTCATTTTAAAACACAAGTTATGAATGTTACTCTTGAATTATAGAATCTTTTGATAAGCAATCATAGTTTATCAGAAGAATAAAGTGTCTTACAATGGCCACATTAAATAAATGTAAAATCAATATATGTACAGTTTTCTAAAAACCTGGCACCTACTTCCTGGACCAAGGACATACATCATTTGTGCAGCATATAGCTAACAACTATCAGTGCTTCTTGCTGTGACATTTAGTGGTTGTGATGATTGATTTTCCACTTGCAAGAATATCTTCTTTGTTTTTAAGTCGATGGAAGTCTTTTCTAATGTTCGCTTGCAGTGATAAAATCCTAATGCAGAATATTTAAGCCACTTCTCTAAAATACCAGTTTAAGAAGAGATTGCATTAAAAATCATTATGTAAGTTTATGTATTCCTTAGTGAATAGAGATTTCCTTATCTAATTTTATACATTTTTAGTGCTCTGAATTCAATGGGCCATTAAGATGAGTAAATTAAAAACAATATACTCAGCACAAAAGAGGATATACTCATTTCTGTCAATAGTGCCACCCCATCTCTGCCTATCATCAGTGCTACCCCATCTCTATCAACAGTGTTACCCCATCTCTATCAGCAGTGCTACCTCATCTCTACCTATCATCAGTGCTACCCCATCTCTATCAACAGTGTTATCCCATCTCTGCCTATCATCAGTGCTACCCCATCTATCAACAGTGCTACCCCATCTCTACCTATCAACAGTGCTACCCCATGTCTATCAACAGTGCTACCCCATCTCTACCTATCATCAGTTCATCAGTGCTACCCCATCTCTACCTATCAACAGTGCTACCCCATCTCTACCTATCAACA
>LOJH01035322.1:0-13981 GCA_001685095.1 Ellobius talpinus | reverse complement strand
GAAAACTTAGTCATTGCTTTCAGGTAGTGTGAAAAGAAGAGACCTAGAAAGGGAGAGGACCACCCAAGACTACACAGCATATTAGAGAAGAACCAGGCCTAGCCCATGTCCCCTGCCTTCTGGTCCCATGCTGTTCTCATCTATGCTTGTTCATTGCTCTGTCTTCTGGGATAGAGGGGAGTAAGGACACCGGAAAAGAAAGCATAGTACCCTTCGTTTTCTTTTTGCCTGCAGTTAAGCCAGGCAATGTGAGGAACATCATTCAGCACTTTGAGAACAGCCATCAGTATGATGTCCCAGAGCCGGGGACACAACGACTCTCAACAGGAAGCTTTCCTGAGGACCTGCTGGAGAGTGACAGGTAGCTGTAGCTGGATGGGGCCAACCAGGCATGGGCAGGCTTCAGCATTAGGGTTTAATTCCCACTGCCTTGCTCCTCTCCACTATACTGTGAGGTCGCAAATAGACCTTGCCCACTCTAAGTAACTGCAGAAAGTATAATGTGTTGGGAATTGGGCCAGTGGAAGCTCATGAAGGCAACCTTTAGGCTGACCCCCTAACTACTAAGTAGTTCCATCCCAAAATGGAGCTGGATTATTTTATCCAGCAGCCAGTCAGGAAGGATAAAGGCCAAGAGAGGCACAAGAAAGTCTTTGTCTATTAAGAAAGCTTTAAGCTAGGTGAGATGTCACACACCTTTAATCTCACCCAGCCCTAGGGAGGCACAGGCAGGAGGACCTCTGTGAGTTCCAGGCCATCTTGGTCTACTTTGTCTCTGAAAATAAAATAATAATTTTTTAAAAAGCTTAAAAACGTTTTTCTGCTGACGTTTTTAAAGACAAGCAATAGGTGGAAACGAGTCGTCTGTCTCAGCAGACCATAGAGTCAGTTGGCTCAAGAGGGCAGGTGACACATGTCTGTAATCTCGGCACTCCAGAGACTGAGACAGGAGGATCACTGGGAGTTCCATGCCAGCCTAGGCTATAAAGTAAGACCCTGTCTCACAAAGGGTGGGGATGGGGATGGTGCTATCTCATTTTCTGCATCCCTGTCAGGTATCAGGTTCTAACAAGGATGTTTGTGTGGTTTAACACATGCTCCTGACTGGCATGAGAGTGGTCAAGTCATGGCTACAGCTGTCTTTAAAATAAAGATTGCCTGTAGTCAGAAATGTCTGTGCAGATTCCTCAAGTCATTCTTGAGATACAATACTGCAGCCTTTTGTATAGGAAAATAATCCCATTGTACAATCAAGTTTGAAAGCCACTGAGTAATAGAGGCAGGCAGAGAGGCAAGTCCAGAGGCAGCAGTATTGATGTTCTAGTCATTTGCCTTTTAAATAACCATCAGCTCCAAACCAGACATTCTTGCTGGAATGCAAGTTTATTCTTTCTGTTTTATATTAGCCCTTCATAAATTTAGTTCATGTCAAAGGATTTAGCCATAGTAAGAGTTGACAAAGATTTGGGGACGATAAACTTTGGAGATTTGTACTATGGAGAGAGGTTGAGCTTAACATTTGTAGGTAAATTAGATACAAATTACATAATTGCTATGAGACAGGTGTGATAATTTGGACATGTCAAATATTTTAAGTTTGGGAGATGTCAATACCTTGAAAAAACATTTGAAAACACTTACAGACTTGCACTCTTGGCCTTGCTAGGTAAAATGACTCTACCTAAGACGTTCACCAAAATCCTAAAGCTATTCTAAGCAGAAGACTTTGGATTTTATTTGTAAGCTCTGGCAATCTTGGGAGAGTAGTATGCACAGGAAGACAATTTAGGTTGCTGTAGATGCTTGGTGTTGAGTGCCCAAGGGTTCTTCTAGGAAGTTACAAAGCTTTGTAGCCTTCTAACCCTACTGGAAGAGGTTTGTAGTAATGGCTGAGGACACAGAAACAATGTGAGCTGATCTGGATTAGAATTGTTCTTGTAGATTTCTGAAGAGTAATTTCAGTAAGACATCAGTTGTCAAGTTGTTTGCAAACCCTAAAGACAAATTTGGGTCCTCAAGAGGTGAACTCTGTGTTGAATCCTCTGGCCTTTTAGAGAAAGTGTAAATTAAGATTCAAGGTACTTGGCTCCCTGCTGCAGCAGCCCACTTTACTGTTAAACGCTCTCTAGACATTTCAAAGCCTTCTGTGGTTCCAGACACAGAACAGGATATAGATTATTAACAAAGGGACATCCCAGCAGGGCCTAATGGTGCATCCAGAGTCATCTAGGGGTCAGAGATGTTGGATGTGTTGAGGCTGATGGCACTGCAGACTCAACAGATATCAGTCCTCAGTTGTCAGCATCTCACCAGACCCCAAGAGTGCTTGTTAGTCAAGCAGGACATCCAGGGATGAACCTCTGCCTGTCTATAACCAAGCCCTGGAAGCATCTTCCCCAGCCATGTCTCCCTGGAAAGGAGAAATCTACATCACAGCTAGAGTAAGAATCCTACAGCAGATAACATCTTCTGACAGCCTAGGGAATTACAGAGCCAAAGTGTAGGAACCAGCTATTCCTCCCTCAGAGAAAGTCTTGTCAAGGAAAGATCCACCTCAAGAATCAGAGAAAGCTGGTCCAAAACTGGCAAGATGTACTGACCATGGGATGGCCTCCAGGGCAGTGGACCTTATGTCTTCTGATGAAAGACTGTGATATATCCATGGATCATGGTGTCTTAGGCATCTGAACACATCCCAAAACTGATTCTCTTAGCCTAGTGGTTCTCAACCTGTGGGTTACAACCCCTTTGGGAGTTGAACAACCCTTTCACAGGTGTCACATATCAGATACTTACAATCCATAACAGTAACGAAATTAGAGTTATGAAGTAGCAATAAAAATAATTTTATGATTGGGGGTCACCACAACTTGAGGAACTGTAGTAAAGCATTAGGAAGGTTGAGAACTACTGTTTTAGCTTAAGGTGAAGAAGAGAAACTATCCAGTAAGCCCACTGAGGAAAGCGAAGAGTCTGTAGAGCAGTCAAGAGCGGCTTGTCATTATGCAGCTTTTGGGCCCTCAGGTTTGAGCCTTTCAGGGCCAGGTAGAAAAACCTGTGATATTGAGGCACCTTTGGAGTTGGATAACAGGTAAAAGCTAGCCACAATATCACATCTCAAAGTTTCCTGTCCCTCCTTAGCAGTTCACGCTCAGAGATTCGCCTGGGCCGCTCTGAGAGCCTCAAGGGCCGGGAAGAGATGAAGCGATCTCGAAAAGCAGAGAATGTGCCCAGATCTCGAAGTGATGTTGACATGGATGCTGCTGCTGAGGCCGCTCGCCTCCATCAGTCGGCCTCTTCCTCTGCCTCCAGCCTCTCCACCAGGTCAGTCACCTCCAGTGACTATACGTGCCCGATGCTACTTAGTGTGCTTAGATATATTGTTGTTGTTACTATTATTATGATTATAATTAGATATTCAGAGTTGGTATTTTCTCCTCAGGTCTCTTGAGAATCCAACCCCTCCCTTCACACCTAAAATGGGCCGCAGGTAAGTGGTGAGCACTGTGGTACTGTTTCGTGTCTCTGTGGCACATCTCCGTTTAGCCACCTTCACACATCTAGGGATGGCTAGATGTGCATCTCTTCTCCATGGGCCTGGTAAAAGCAGGTTGAGTAAGAGTGACAGACAACCTTGAATGTAAATTGCCCACTAGTGAAGCTGAGCTCCCCATTTTCCCTAGGAGCATTGAGTCCCCCAATCTGGGATTCTGTACAGATGTTATCCTTCCCCATCTTCTGGAGGATGATCTGGGCCAGCTGTCTGACCTTGAGCCAGAGCCAGATGTCCAAAACTGGCAGCATACAGTAGGCAAGGACGTGGTGGCAGGGCTGACGCAGAAGGAGATTGACCGACAAGAGGTCATCAATGGTGAGAACCTCCCTTGCTTCCCTCATCTCCACTCATGCTTATGTGGGTAGGAGAGCTTCTCCAGGTCACCTCATTAGTGGTCTTAGTCAAGGGTAGAGAAGCCAATACTCCACTTCCCCAAAGAGTAGTGACTCTAGATCAGTGGGTCTCAACCCCTTTGAGGGATCTCATATCAGATATTTACACTATGATTTATAACAGTATAAAATTATAGTTATGAAATAACAACAAAATATTTTTATGGTTGGGGTTACCACAACATGAAGACCTGTATTAGGGGTTGCAGCATTAGGAAGGTTGGGAACCACTGCTCTAGACATTTGCTAATCTTTTTCCCCTGTCTCTCCTTGTCATAACCCCTGCTCAGAGCTGTTTGTGACAGAAGCATCCCATCTTCGAACACTCCGGGTCTTGGACCTCATCTTCTACCAGCGCATGAAAAAGGAGAACCTAATGCCTCGGGAAGAGCTGGCGAGGCTCTTCCCTAATCTGCCTGAACTCATAGAGATTCACAGTAAGGCGCCTATGCCCTCCAGTCTCCCTCTGCCACCTTCCACTATGCTTCAGTTTGAATCCCACCTTGATCCCCCTAAGTATGTAACCCCCACTACTCCTGCTGAGAGAAACTGACAGATAGCTTGAAACTAACCCTCCAGATCCAAAGTAAAGGTTTCCAGACTTCTCCATGGAACTACTGTCAAAAATGCCTTTTCTCCTAGTCATAAACTGTCTAGCAGTGTGGCTCCACCCCAGGCATTTCTGCTTCTTCCTTCTTACCACAGATTCCTGGTGTGAAGCCATGAAGAAGCTCCGGGAGGAAGGTCCCATTATCAGAGACATCAGTGACCTCATGCTGGCTCGGGTATGGCAAGGAGGAGATTAGAAGAAGCAAGATCCCTTTACCCAAGAAGAGAGGATAGTCAAGGGGGAAGGGGTACTGCTCCCTAGCAG
Source organism: Ellobius talpinus (assembly GCA_001685095.1). NCBI lineage: Eukaryota > Metazoa > Chordata > Mammalia > Rodentia > Cricetidae > Ellobius > Ellobius talpinus. The sequence continues at coordinate 9,159 of LOJH01035322.1, read as the reverse complement.
GAGTGTGATACCTGGACCATGTCCTTTCTGCCTCTTCAGTTTGATGGTCCTGCCCGAGAGGAACTCCAACAAGTAGCTGCACAATTCTGTTCCTATCAGTCGATTGCCCTAGAGCTAATCAAGACTAAACAACGTAAGGAGAGCCGGTTCCAGCTCTTCATGCAGGTATCCTGGACTGTGTCTTAATCCTCCCTCAGCTCTGTCATGCTCACCAAAGATCTTCTAACGTCTTCTGGATCCAACCTTAACTCTTCTACCTAGAAGGGCACCTAGGAGTGCCCTCTACCTACCCACATCACCCACACCAGTACTGTAAAGCATTACCTCTAGAGCCAAAGATGCCTTTGGTTGAGAAGTACCCTAGACTAGCAGGCAAAAAGCCTGCCTTGCCCACTAGAAGTAGTGTGTACTTTCCTGTGAAATAGAAATGATACTGCCCTTCTGTTTTGACCATCTCTTCCTGGCAACATCAACCCCTCCCTAAATGTTGAAAGAAAAAACTGCCACCATTTCCAAGTGACCCATCTGGGGTTAGGACCTATTGGCATTTTCAAAGCCATCTTAGCCCTGAACCCTAAAGGAATTCCCAATCACCAGTTGACCTCTTCCTCTGTCTGCTTCTTGCTATTCAGGAGGCTGAGAGCCACCCTCAGTGCCGGAGGTTGCAGCTTCGAGACCTGATTATCTCTGAAATGCAGCGGCTCACCAAGTACCCACTGCTGCTAGAGAACATCATCAAGCACACAGAGGGTAGGGCATTCACTTGTGGCAGCAGACTTCTTTGCTTTGTCACAGCTTTGTGATCTTAGCAAGCCCAGACCTTTGAGATCTTCTTCCTTGTCCTGGTATAGTAAGTCTCAGAGAGGAAAATGATTGGAAATGTGGTTTGGAAATATGAAGTGCTGCACAGCAGAGAAACAAAGGCCACTGCTGGCTTCTGGGGCCTCTATATGAACCAGGAAGCATGGACCCAGTGGCTGGCCCTTGAGGGTGTGTTGGCACCACTGGGCAACTGTGAGCTCCTTCAAGGGCTCTGATGGATTTTAGACCAATTAATACCTTTGTTGGGTGCCTCTGCACAGTGTACAGAGATATAACCAGGGGACCAGCATGATGACTCAACAGAAATTCACAGAAAAGGATGGAAGGAGAGAACCAACTTGACAAAATTGTCCTCTGACCTTAACATACACACTGTGACGTGGCTGTCCACACACACACACACAAACACACACACACACACACACACACACACACACTAGTAAATAAGCAAATATGCTAAGCCATACACTAGGAGAATGATGAGAATATGAACTTTGCAGGCAGAAGCACTAACTACCACACATTCCCCCGTTTGGTAGGTGGCACATCTGAGCATCAAAAGCTCTGCCGTGCCCGGGACCAGTGCCGAGAGATTCTCAAGTTTGTAAATGAAGCAGTGAAGCAGACAGAGAACCGTCACCGATTAGAGAGCTACCAGAAACGCCTAGATGCCACTGCCCTAGAGCGGGCCAGCAACCCCTTGGCAGCAGAATTCAAGGTAGGAGGTGGAGGCTGCAACACTGGCAGCCCCTCACACACGTCCTTTTTGGGCCCCCTTAGGAGCAGAACTCAAGTCAGAGCCCAGTGAGTCTTAGAAGTAAGAGACATGGCCTGTCTGTGATAGGGTGCATTGGTTAGGTCATGAGAGGCACACCCTGTTAATGTCGCTCATCCCTAGATTAACAGGAACAGACAGCCTCACTAAGTAAAAAGTAGAGGCTAAGAGGAACTTAGCCTCAGGAAATAGAAGTAGGACTGGAGGTAAAGGTAGAATAAAACTGAAGAGAAGGTCAGGAAAAGCAACACTGTCTCCTTGGAAAGTTAGATGGCACGTAGTATGCCAAGTGGGAATCCCAGGTCAAAGCCCTTGATTTATACCCCAGAGCATCACAGGCACAGGGCTTCGTAGCACACTTTACTTCTCTCTGTCCCCTGCAAGAGCTTAAAGGTAACAGTTGTTTCCTACCCACTGATTCCCAGCACCTTAGCAAATATCCATGCACAGTGATTCTTAAAACTTGTTGCATGAATGGAACGATGGTGTCTCCTTTCAGAGCCTGGATCTTACAACGAGGAAGATGATCCATGAGGGGCCCCTGACCTGGAGGATCAGCAAAGATAAGACCCTGGGTATGTGCCAGGGACTGGGAATTGGAGGGAACCTATGGTGAGTGTGCTTCTCCAGGGTCCATTCTTCTCTGCTGCATAAGCTTTCAAAGCTGCTCTAAGGGTACTGGGATGCTGGGGAGGCATACATACACAACAGGATGGCAGCACAGGGCTCCTTAAGCACAGTGTGGGAAGGGAAGACAGAGAAAAGAAGAGTTGGAGTCACTGGATTCCTGTGGCCTCCTAGTCCTGGGCATGGACTTCTAATAGCCTCTGGGTGACTGAGCAACAGGGATCGTCTTAATTGTCAGACCTGCAGGTGCTGTTACTAGAGGACCTTCTGGTGCTGCTGCAGAGACAAGAGGAGAGGCTGCTGCTCAAGTGCCACAGCAAGACAGCTTTGGGTTCTGCAGACAGCAGACAGACCTTCAGTCCTGTGCTGAAGCTCAACGCTGTGCTCATCCGTTCCGTGGCTACAGGTACCGTGAGGACATGAGCCAGCAAGCTTCGGGCTCTGTGTCTTGTTCATCGTTCACTCTTCAATGAGCACTGGGTGATGTAGGCCCATTCTGGAGCTTTACAAGACTTGAGGTCCTGTGTTCCTTTCCTATCTTGGCCCAGTCTAAGCAGGAAGATCTGGTCCAAGATGGCAGGGTGAGGGGTAGGTAAGGGACCATGGTGAAGATGGACAAGGGGTAGCCAACCTTAAAGACCACGATGGATGGGATGGGTGCACTGGGTAGGGCTGAGGATGTCAACACAAGAATGAAAGAAACAGGAGTAGACATAAAGAATAGGACAGATCTTGTTGCAAGAATGCCTTGGACGGAGCAGTTTCAAAAAAAAAAAAAAAAAACCACACCTACAGCACAGACCCAAGCCCAGAAGTTTGAGGTAGCAGGGCAGTCAACCACATTCTCTGGGATCGTCAATGACACCTGACCTCCCTGAGCAGCTCAGAAAGGATGGGGTAGACATGAAAAGATTTGGTACCCTGAAGCACTATATGCACATCAGCCCTTAGTTAACAGAACAAGAGGGAAGTAGGAATGGCCCTGACATATGTCATTGGGGGCCCATAATTGCCTGTGTCTTTTGGTGAATGCCAATTAATTCTGATGACCCAGGTATATCTTATAGTGCTTTCTTCAGGTTGGGGACCACATCCGCCATGCCCTGTGTAGATTTTCTGCCTTTCTTTCCTCACACAGATAAGCGAGCCTTCTTCATCATCTGTACTTCTGAACTGGGCCCTCCCCAGATCTATGAGCTGGTTGCATTGACATCATCAGACAAGAATATGTGAGAATTAATTGCGGGGTCCCATATAACTTCTGTCCTTTGGAACCAGAGTGGTGTGTAGAAGGATTTGAGCAATGAGACCAGGGCTGGGCCCCAGAGCAGTTCCTGAATGGAGGACTAAGAAGTTAAGAGGCAACATAGGCACAGAGCAGCAGAAGCCGTCACCCAGGATGTAACCAGGCCTGGGCTAAGTAAAATAAATCCATGTATATCTACTCCATGTTTCCCAACACTGACTGCCAGAGGTGGCATGGCACAGTGGGCAGAGACAGGTTAAATCAGACAGTTTCTTCCCCTTTGGGTTCTCATTTTGAAAGGGGGAAATGAGTCCTATCAAAGTGTTAATATCTAGTAATTGGTAGCTATGAGTCATAGAAATCTAGGGGAATAGCCAGTGAGAAGTGTTGATGGAGGTGAAAACCTGCCTAGCAGAGGGTCCTTGAGACAATGTGGAGAGGGCTTTGAAGGTTTTTGGCAGTAGCGTCCACAGAGGACAGGGAGTGTGCCTGGCCTTATTCTCACTGCTGGTCTTGTGTTTCTGCCGAGCAACAGATGGATGGAACTCTTAGAAGAGGCCGTGCAGAATGCCACCATGCACCCTGGAGCTGCCCCAACACCCATCCATCCTTCACCACCAGGATCCCAAGAGCCAGCCTACCAGGGCTCCACCCCTAGCAGGTATGATGCTTAGCCCTCCAGTTCCCAGCACCATTCCCCGTCCAACCTGCCTTTCTTGATACTCCTCAGCCTTTTCACCACTAGGGTAGACAGGTAGCCTCCACAGAGAAATACCATTGGGAAACAGATGGAAGAACATGCCTCTGCTTCTTTGCCTTCTGTCCTCCCTGCTCTCTCCCACCACCTCACATTTGGATATAGTGGAGATGCCCCTGAAGCAGGGTTCTGGTATAGAATGCAGCTAGAGGAGCTAAGCCAACACCCAGCTTCTGCTCTGTCAGCCTGTGCAGCCCATTCAGGTGGTGAGGCCCAGCTCCTTCTTCCTTGCACCCTGCTCCTTTATTGCCTGTGAAAGATATGAGGGGACCAGACTGGATTTCATGACACCTTGACCAGGCTGGCAAAGCTAGAAATTGCCACCAGGTGGTCTGCTTTAACCTTTAATGATTTCTTCCCTCAGGGTAGAAATAAATGAGTCAGAAGTTTACCATACTGAACCAGAAACCAAGGAACTATCTGGAGGTAAGGCCCCTCTCCATCATGTGGGAAACCAGCATTGTCTTTTTTTTCTTTCTTTTTTTTTTGTGGGTATGGGTCAGATTAAAGTGTCTGATGGAAGAGTCCATCAGGGCAAGAGGTATGAGAGGTACCTTTTGAGAAAATGAGTAGAAGGGAAATGGGAGAGGAAACTGACTGACAGCTTGACCAACTTTTGCCGCCTCTGTGGGTACTCTTGCCTGCTTCAGCCAGAGGTTACTGTCATAGAGCAAGATGCACACAGAGAGTGAGGAGTATTGGGGTATGCAAGGAGTTAAGATGTCACTTTTGGGATAGGATGTAGAAGCACAGTTTTTAGATAACTTCTTTTTGAGGTTTTTTATTTTTAAATAAGTTAAGATCTTAAGTTTGAAAAACAAATTGAGAGTTCCCTGCCTATGTCACTCAGCTGTGTTCTCCCACTTAGAATGTCTTTCTCTGCGTCCCACACGTCCTTCATAGCTTTGTTCCAGCAGTTGCTCCATGATTGTTTTTGTTGTTTGTGTCAATTACTAGTATAACCCATACCCTGATCTGTTTTATCTTTTTTCCATAATACTCAACACCTTCTAACAAATGCCTGATTTCCCAGTTGATTTTGATTGCATCCCAGGCACAAGTCTCTGTCTGCTGGTATTTGTCAGGGGTCTGGTATGGTGGCGGCCACAGGAGGTGCTCCATGAATTTCCGTAGAGCTTACTAACCAGGGTTCCCAAGCCCTGGGTCCACAGCTGGACATGGACTCACCTCATACTTCTACTCTCCCACACCCTAACACACACATCCAAAACAGGCCCTGGGCCCCAGCAGAGTTTTCAAGAGAAGCAGCTGGTAGCACAAGAAAAGCCTGAGCAGGAGGAGGATGCAGAGGAGCTGAGAGCCCTGCCTCACCCTTCCCCTTCCCTGGATGGAGAAAACAGAGGCATCAGGACAAGGGACCCTGTCCTTCTGGCCCTCGCAGGCCCTCTACTCATGGAGGGACTTGCTGATGCTGCCCTGGAAGATGGTAAGTGCCTCAAAGACTTTATCATTGGCCCCTGGTATCCCAGTAGCATAGCCCATATGAATTTCACCTTCTACCTACTCAAAGGTTCTTACTTTATGGGAGCTGTATGCAGAAATACCAACTAGTCAGCCAGAAACCCAGCAGCTCCACGCTTAGACTGCAGCAGATTGACTGTGTTAGTGGCAGGAGCAATGATACCCCTCGTTTCCCCTGAGCTTTCCCATTACTAGGCTGTGTGCAATCCTTCATCTGGGAGGCCATTCCTCTGTCTTTCCTGCAGTGGAGAACTTGCGGCACCTGATCCTGTATAGCCTGCTGCCTGGTCACACTGCAAAGACTCAGGCTGCTGGCGAGCCTGAGGATGACCTCACACCCACCCCTTCTGTCATCAGCATCACCTCTCACCCCTGGGACCCAGGATCCCCAGGGCAAGCTCCCACTATAGGTGACAACACCCTGAGGCTAGAGGGAAGCCAGCCAGAGGGGGAGGATGTGGCTCTCTGTTCTCTGGCACAGCTGCCCCCAAGGACCAGAAATTCTGGCATCTGGGACTCTCCTGAGCTGGATAGAAATCCAGCTGAAGAGATTTCAAGCACAGAACCAGCAGGAAGTTACAAAGTTGTAAGAAAAGGTAAAATATGTTTTTGTGTCCGTTGTGTTCACACTTTTGCTGGGGTAGAAATTAGTATTGCAGGGAGATACTTCTTTTTCTCCTGGATCCTGTGTGAGCACTGACATTAGGACCTGGGGAAAAAGACATGTTGATATGAAGAGCCCTGAAGTCAGACAAGCAAGGCTGAAAGCCTTCATTTGCTAGTTAATGTCTGTGTATCTTAGACAAAATTCAAAGTATATCTTCATTTTCCTTCTGTAATAGAGCCAGCACAGATCAACTTCCAAGAAAAGTTTTTTGCTATTCTTCACTGATTATCTAATCTAAAGAAAAAAGTTGGAGTGGGGAGGAAAGAAAAAGAGAGAGAGAGAGAGAGAGAGAGAGAGAGAGAAAGAAGTCACTTTTCCCAGGAGATTCAGTTTTAGAAAAATGAGGGCAAATACCTTTTATTCCAGAAAGTGGCTAAGAACAGAGGAGCTTAAGACAAAGCTGGGAAGGCTCTTGGAAATGGGGGTGGTCTGGGAGCAAGTGCATGCAGAGTGGTAGAGAGGATATTCCAAGTTGGGGATACTGTGGGCAGCTCTGTGACAAATCCAGCCAGGCCTGAATAGACCAGGAAGGCAATGGAGGAGGGAAGGCTCTCCTGAGGAGTGTGGCCAGAATGGTAATGCCAAGTCTGGGCCACTGGAGGCTGAGAGGATTGTCTGACATCAGTCCCTTGTGCCTTGCTGTCCCCTGCTCTGTTGGCCAAAGGCTTCTGGGAACTGACCTGCTCCTGCTCTTCCAAGGTGACTTGGTGGAATGTTCTCTTCAGCTCCTGGGACATGGCCATTTATGATCTTGTACTCACTTTGTTCTTTTCTTCCTTTATTCTTGTTATCCCCGACATGTCCACTTCTTTCTCCCTCTCCTTCGTGCGTTCTCTCCCTCCTTTCCCCTTGTCTTATCTCTCAGTCTCTCCTCTCCCTGGTGGTGGTGTCGGTGCAGCCAAGGTGGCGGGCAGCAAAGTTATCCCTGCACTACCAGAGAGTGGCCAGTCAGAATCTGAGCTATCTGAAGTGGAAGGCGGAGCACAGGCTACGGGTAATCAACTTCTTCTTGGAGCCAAAGCCAGGCCAGGCTGTAGCAGGGGTCCCATGGGATAGAATTGGGCCTTGGCTGTGAGAGTTCTTTTACCCACAAACATCCTATGTGCTCCCTGAGCTGTCTGAGATGGTTGGGAAGTAGCACGTGAACCCAAAGACAGCAAGGAAACCTGTACCTCCAGCTTTGAAAAACCATTCACTGGGAGATGTAGAGGCCCATTTCAGAGCTTTCAGCCTATGCTCGGGTCTGGAAGAAAGCAAGAAAGTCTGGCCAGTGCCCACACTCCAGTGTATTTAACCTGACATCCTGAGCAACCACTTCCCAATCCTGTCCATTACTCTAGTACTATGGTGAGAAAAGGTTTGCATGGCTTTACAGGTTCTTTTGTGTTTCTCCATGGTGGGTTCTCTGCTGGTCGGTTAATGTTTCTAGGGGATGATGACGTGAATCGGTAGAATGTGAACTGAGATCATTGAAACACTGCTGCCTGCTGCTTTCCAGAGGGGTCTAAAACCTCTTACCCCTTCCTTCCATGAATGGGAGCCACTCTCTTTCTCCTTCAGCGTAACACCTCCATCTTGCCCCTTCTTCATTCTCATCACTGAGCATCTTCCCCTGGCAGGTGGGGAGCAGTTGCCATCTAAAGGGAAAAGCATGGGCCTGTATGCACTAGGTTGTCTGTAGAAGCCTCCCTGGCCCGTTCTGTCACAGGGTACTTTGAGGGAGTGGGAGAATGACTTAGACATCTCTGCTTGACTAATTTCTTTCTCTTGCCATCGGTGTAGGGAACTGTTTTTATGTCAGCATGCCATCAGGACCTCTGGACTCCAACACTGAGCCTACCAGGACACCCCTAAGTCCCTCACAGCCTCACAGCCTCCCTACATGGCCAACAGAACCTCAGCACCAGAGGGGAGGCATTGGGGATCAAATGTATTCCAGCTGCTCTTCCCCAAATCTGGTCCTCAGGGATATGGGTGTGATCTTTCATACCATCGAGCAGCTTACCATCAAGCTCCACAGACTCAAGGTAAGGATAAGTAAATGTTCATGTGTATAGATATACATATTCACATATATATAAATGTATATGGAATTGAGCCTAGGGCTTCATACATGCTAGACAAACACTCTACCATTAGGCTCCACCCCCAGTTCAGGAAGTATGTATCTTCTTCACTGGAGTCCTAGGCCACCTTCACCTTCAGCTTACCCTGCCACACCCTCTGAGCCTTAGCCCTGGAACTCAAATGCTCCTCCTACAACTCTTCTAGGATATGGAACTGGCCCACAGAGAGCTTCTCAAGTCCCTTGGAGGAGAGTCGTCTGGAGGGACCACTCCTGTGGGCAGTTTTCACACAGAGGCAGCCAGATGGACAGATCACTCTCTCTCTCCTCCAACCAAGGAAGCACTGGCCTCTGACTCCCAAACCAGTCAGGAGTTCTGCCCTGAGGAAGGTGAGTAAAGCCAATTCCTGCACTACCACCTTGAGGGAATGCTATAACCTCTGAGGGAGCATAACCAAATGCTCCGAGTGGGCCCATGACTCTTTTCCCCTGAGGTGTGACCAACACATTCCCTCAGCTTCAAAAAGGGATCTTTGCCAGGAAACAGAGGCAACTGAATTTCAGTGAGTTCAAGGTCAGCCTAGACTATAGTTCCTGACCAGCCAGGGCTACATAGAGAGAAAAAGGGTAGAGCATGTGTCAGAGAACTACTTCTTGCCTTCCACCCATGGTCCCCATGCTCCCAGTTTACTCAGGAGATCTTGTCTTTTTCTACTTC
>LOJH01035318.1:0-15797 GCA_001685095.1 Ellobius talpinus | reverse complement strand
GAAGGGGTGGGACAAGCCCCCCCGAACCTCCTGATTGGCTGACTGAATTTTTCATCTAATTTGCATGAGGCAAATTCTTGGCCTTTCACCTAAATGGGGGCTTATCTCTTCTACCTTCCCCCAGCTGGAGGCCAGATGTGTGACTGTAGATATCCTGACTCATGACAAGCCCTGACTTGTTTGTTCCTGACCATGACATCCTGGCCCGAGACAAAGGCCTGGGACAAGCCCTGACTTGTTTGTTCCTTAAGCCTTGCAATGTGGCATTATTGCTGCTAGCATCAAGGGGGGGTATTTCTTTCCTTTTCTCTTCAAAACGAGGCTTCAAGGGGGACTAAACCCGTACATGTGCAACGTGATTATTTTGAAAGCCAGCATTCATGCTTTAAATCTCATCACCAAGAAAAGTTACAGAGAAGCTCATGGATCTCAACTATCTGATTGTTTTTACTTCTTCTCTACAGAATTGCTCACATCAGAATTTTCAATAGCCTTTTCAGAAGATAAACACGGGAGGAACTTGGTGTGTGATCTGCTTGTCCCAGAATGGGAACTTCCCAGACAGCCACTTATGGACCACTTGAACCCATTACTTGTAACTGTATTCTATCTCATTAATTTGAAGGCTCACAACATCCCTGAGAGGGAGATAATTTGATGACCCTTAGAGAGCTCTGGATTAAGCTACAGAGTGGCAGGGTTGGGCGTTGGCCATCGGTCTGTCCTCTCTATTGTATTTCCTGTCTGATGTGTCGGCATCCAGTGAAGACTCACCCTGGGTACCACACTGTTCAGGGCGGGTGTGAGTATGGACCTGTGCATCCCAGCTCTTGTTTACTGTCCGTCTCTTAGCAGACTTGAGGACTGCTGGGTTTAGTGAGAGAGGCTTTGGGCCTTCAGCTTTTTATCCCCTGCCATATCCAGTGCCACAGGTTATCTTTCCAATGCGAAGGACACAAATATAAATTGTATCGATCTTGAAAAGAATTCTTTGGTTCATGCTTCTATTCATGCCTGTGTGTGTAATGGTGGGCTTGTACCCCTGTGATTGCACTCATGTGAGGTTGTGTATCTCTCTATGTGTACTGAAAACTCTATATGTCCTTCTGAGTGCTTCTTTGTGGAACTTGGGAAGAAAAAAAATCTCTCTGCTCACACGGGAGAATGACTATGTCTGTCAGGCTATGGCTTCTCAAAGGCCAGAGATTTAGTAAGTAAGGATCAAAAAAGTTACTAACCATCTTTTTTTTACAGGGTCTGAAGAGGTGAATTAGAAACACAACGGCAAGGACTGTTGTGATCCAGCTGCCCTCACCCCCCCACTGACAGCGGAACTTCCTTGTGGTCTGTAATTGACAAGGATGTTTGTGTTCTTTCTGGCGGGTGGGTCTCCACAGAAGCAGTAGAGGTATAAAAGGTTGCTGGGCAAGATGAAGGTTGCTGTTCTTCCCCCTAAAAGAAGCCTCCGTGTCTCAATCCTGGCACACCCCCCTCCGCCAGTCTCGGCTATCCAGGCTGCGCTGGCTGCCCCAAGAAGGGAGTTCCATCTTCTATCAGTCTAGGAGAGATGTGTTTTCTCTGTCCTTCTAAAAGGCACTCTGTGCTCTAATGTGGACAAGAGAAGTTAGGTATTCTGACGACAGGATCTAGCCTGGGTCTTCTTTGCAAGTGAGGGCCCCAGTGGTATTGTCATATCCCTTCTCATTAAAATGTTGGTCCAGGAAAATACTTTGAATCAGGAGGGTCGTGGATAAGACTTACAATTTGTCCCAACACAGGAAACTGCAAGAGAACAAAGTGATAAAATTAAATTAAGTCACAGAAAAACTTCTCTATCAACAAGTGGTATTTATATCATCTTGAGCTACCAACCATCAGCTCCCAAGGCATCCAGCACCTACCACTCATCCACTTGATCACTAAGCCACTCAGTCACTTCCCCCAACCATTTAACTAGCAAACATTTATAATGGACACACTCCCTGCGATCCTCTACCTTGTACCTGCTCAAATTTTGCACTCCCAGACAGGCCTTCCCTCGGACTACAATCAAAAGAATTCTCATGTTCATAGAATCCTATTGCATCATGATTGCTCACTCAGTATTTTAATTAATTTGTGAGACAGGGTCTTATGCTGTAGCCCAAGGTGCTCTGGAACTAATGTAGCCCAGGCTGGTCTCTGACTTGTGGAAATAACCCCGTTTCAACATCCTGGGTGTTGAGATGACAAATCTTAGCCACCACATCTGGTTTGAATTCGTCTAAGTTGCCAGCACACTTACTTATTCTCCTCTGTTTAGAATGTAATTTGACTGCATGTCTTAATGGCTATGTTCCTTTTACCCAGGACCCGTGCCTGGAACACTGAATTAGCAGTGAGTATGATGGCTTAGTCTTACCAACTTGGTTGGATTAAGGACTGGACTGCCCAGGAGATTAGCAGAACACACCTCTAGGTGTGTCTATGAGGCCCTTTCCAGGGATAATTAGGTCATGAGGGCTCTGTTATAATGAAGGGATTCATCTTTTGATGATTTAAAATATGACAGCATTATCGGGAGGAGCCGAAAGTAGGAGATAGGACGTATGGGAAAAGTAGTTCCCTGAGATGTGCCCTGGAAGGGGCATCTTGTTTTCTGTCCCTTCCTTGTCTAATTCCTGGTTACCATGAGGCAAGCGGCATTCCTCCATCATGCTTCCCAACCACCGTGATCCCCTTTTACCACCTAAAAGTAATGGATCCAGTTGACCATACACTGAATCCTTTGAAGCCACAAGCAAAAGTAAAACAACCTTTCCTGCCTTAAGTCAAGTTTCTCAAGTATTTTGATCCCATAACTAAAGGGTGGTGGGTGAGCAACCACACGCTCACATGCCACCTGCTGTCACCTCGGTCTTCATGCCACTTTGGATACAGATGGAGAATTTCAAGTTAATTTTGCACTCATCTCAGGGTCCGCACATTTATAGGTTTTCAAGTTTTTGCAGACCTATGAGCTTGAAGTTGTAAAAATTTAGGCAGGATTTGGAAGCAGATGGCCTTGACTGGATTTACAAATCTGCCTCTTTCTGTGTGAGCTTGGACAAACTGCCCAAATTCCAAGAGCTTTCAGTTCCTCATTTTGTCACATCATATAATTGGGAATGATAATAGTAATTTATTTTTTAGAATAGTAATTCTTTTTTAATAGGTGGTTGTAAAGGTTATATGGACCCACTGCTGGGAAACTGGTTATCACACGAGCTGAAAGCAGAAAAAAGGTTCGTCCTTAGAGTAGATGAGAGCCTGCTCTGAAGTTAGGCTTCCCTTACCTTACTTTCTCACTGGAAAATGACCTTGTCGTTACAAAATACTGAGCAAACAGGATTGAGAGTCCTGAAGCTTATAACAAAAGAGAAGTCATCTAGGCAGCAGAGTCACTTAAGTGACCTCATGTCTCCAAGTCCCAATGACTTGTTGCTCCATTAGACAACAGGACCTTGGAGTTATGAGTGTGATTACAGAGGCCTCTGTAATCAAGATGGTAGCCAACTGGGACCATACTGAGTGACATTTGCATGCATCAGTTCCTATGAAGAGGGCCCAGGGACCTTAGATGTAGGCTGAAGCTGAGGTGACAATGTGACAAGATATCTAAGAGCTATTGTCAGACTAAGTTGTATTATGGAGCCCCTAACCGTGGAAGCAGCTGAGAGTTTCTTGCTTCGCAGTGGGAGGGGGAAGAAAGCTGAGCTCCCAGAACATCAAGCAAGGCAAGGCAGATGAGGGTGAGGGGCAGGGTCTGGAATCCATCTGCATTCATAGGAATGCTAAAGGATTTGGAAGATATTTATCTATAAGGATACAATAGAGCACAGACACAACAGTGGCTTTCAGTCATTCTTCCAAAGAGAAGGGAACGATTTATTGTGGGTTACTTTATTAGAAAGGAGACGAGGAGTGTGTGGAGGTCCCATGACACCTGCCGTGGAAGCTCTGTGAGTGAGTACGTGGGAGGTGGGCTCCACGAGGAGAAGGAACTTGTGTAATTATTGGCTCAGATGAAAGCTAAGGATCATCCCCCAAGCTTTTCCATATTTAATGTTGAGGCAAAGCCTATCATGCTAGATGCCTGGACCTCTGATAACTGATAATGGCTAATTGTTACACATTATTGTGACTACACCCTGCATGTTATTTAAAATGAATTTCTGTTTTCTAGTTTTTTATTTTAAAGACTTATTTATTACGTATGCAGTGGTCTGTCTGCATATATGCCTGCACATCAGAAGAGGGTACCAGATCTCATTATAGATGACTGAGAATTGAACTCAGGACCTCTGGAAGAGCATTCAGTGCTCTTAACCTCTAGGTCATCTCTCCAACCCCCCTATTTTCTAGTTTGATGATTAGAAGTCACCTATGTCTGAGCAGGAAGGAGGAATGGGGAAAACACGGGACTCAGCCTCTAATGGGTAGGTGTTGGCATTCTTGTTTCGCTCTTGTTAACTCCAGGAAGATTTCTGAGAGTCTTAGTTTCCCCCATTGCTCTAGAAAATTCTAATACTACAAAGCAGACATTCAGTGGTTTTGCTCTGGTTTTCTTCTCCGTCTCTGTCCACGTCTGAGAGGAAATAGCAGCTGTGCATTTTCTGCAGCTGTTACCACATGCCCACCCCTGGGGGTATGTGTCTTAGGATGTTTTCCTGGGATCCCTAGGCAACAAGTGTGGGCTGCTTCTGTCTAGTTCCCCACTATACTGAATGCCAGGAAGCTGGTCACTAGCTCATCGCCAACACCCTCCCCCTCCCCAACTGTAGCTTTGCAGTCTGCTATCTAGATCCTGGGTTCAAAGATGAGATGCCTTGGACTTTACCCAGACATGTCCCAAGGGCTGTTCCTTTTGAGGTCATGCAACTTGCCCCTTGGGAAGCTTCCACTAAAGTAATTCAACACAGGTGGCGCTGCTCCTGCTGCACTGTGAGCTTTAGGCCTCTTTGCTAGCCAGGATGGCCACTCCTAGAACACAGAGTGGTGCTATGGTGTAGGAGAGAAGAACACGAAACAGAGCAGGTGTTTTCCTCTCAGGCTTAACTTTTCACAAACTCTCCCCAGGAAGAGGTCATAGTTAGGAATAATCTTGCTTTTCTGATCCACAAAATAAGTCAGAAAACAACAAAGAAATAAACAAGCAAATAGACCATTAGAAACAAGTTCACTTTCTTTCTCTCCCCACCCCCAAAAAATCAGCTAAAAAAACTGTCTATGGAAATAAAATACATACACAAGTTATGACTTGGGGTACAGCAGGATGAACCTAGCTGAGACTCAGCTGAGTCTAGGGGGACCAGAGACGCTCTGCATGGTGGTCTTTGACTTTTGGATCAGTCACAACATGGCCGACTAATGTGGCTGGAAAAGTGGAGAGGAGAGGGACAGGGACTGATGACTCTTCACACCAGCCCCGAGGACCAGTAACGACCCCAAAACTCACCATACTCCCTACAGAGAGACAAGGTGGACAGAAGAGAAAGGCAAGCTTGAGAAGAGCTCTGGAGAGCCGGTGTGCAGGACTTTTGACCAAGTGAGAAGTCTGGTCTTCAGTAAGTGGCTCTTGGAGAATGCTAAGGCATCATAAAAGATGTTGCCTTCCAAGTCTTGCCTCCTGTGGCTGCACAAAAGGTGGGGAACTGACACCCCTGTCTCTGATCTTCCCCCCCATACTCCCAGGAAGCCCCTTTCCTTCAGTAACTGTTTCTTTTTGGGATAGCCCCCAAAATCATTTCACAGGGTAAAAGTGACTTTGGGAAGCACCAGAATCTCAGAGTCTGTTTCTCTAGTTTATTTCTTGTCTAGTTTATTTCTGATGATGGGCCTGCTTTGCCAAGAACCTTGGCAAAGGAGCTAGGAAACACTGCAGAAAATTCCACCCTGTACCGCTTCCCTCAGCTTGCCAGTGTGCACACACTTTTCTCAAGTTCCAGGCACTAACTGTGAGTCTGGAAAAGGAACAGTTAGGAACCATGTCCCAGAGACCACTTGGAGGGAGCAGCAGAACTGTCCAGCACCGCATGGTGCCTTTCCCGAGGCAGAGCAGGCCAGACAGCAGGCAGACCTGAAAGTGGGGGTAAAGCAATTAGCCCTCTTGAGTGAGTGGGTAGTCCTTCTGACTTAAGAAGTGTTATAGTTTAAAAAAGCGGGGAAGGAATTTGATAAGCTCAAATGGCGTTTCCTATCTGGTTACATATATATTGATTTTATCCAACACAAAATATGAAGGAGTTAGGTAAACCATTAATAAGCACTTCCTGTGTTCTCATAAAGCTCATGCCAGGGAACCAGGATGGGTTATAGCTGTGGATTATTCCTATTGGGAAGCTTCAGAGACTGTGTAATATTGGAACCACTAATCATTCAACTTCCATCCCTTAGAGATGAAGTCCTTCCTTGCTATAGTCTGGCTCTAGAAGATTCTCCAAAAACCCCATGGATTAAAGGCTTGGTCCCTGGTTTGTTTTAAGAGGTGGGGCCGATGTGAGAGGCAACAGTCATCGAGGGCATGTCCTCAAAGAGCTGTTGTGGGACTAGGGCTCTTCCTCTTTCCCTGCTTCCCAGCAACCTTGAGGTAACAGGCACCACCGTGCACTGCCTGCCATTATTTGTTGCTGAACCATAGGCTCAGAAACAGATTCAACCACGTTGGGAATAGGCCTGATAGGATTTACTAAGAGTAAAATGTGGATATGCGATGACCCAGCATCTCCCTGAGAACATATATGTATGGGCATCAAAAAAACACGCAGAGTGTGCTCACACCTACAGGCAGTGACCTGGTCACCAGGCTGCTTCCGTATTCAAGGAGTAAGGAGTTGAGGTAGAGTACGGTGTCTTGCCCATTCACCCAGAGGGTACCCATGTTTTCCTCCATCATTCTTTGCCTATAGACTCCTGATTAGGGTTTTCTTCAACTTTGTTCAGCAATGGTTAAGTGGGTGGGGCATGTCAGTACAGGGGAAGGAGGCAGGGTGACGGGTAACCACAAATGTCCTCACACAACAAGGCATCTGTGATGTTGTGACCACAGAATGGCCAAAGCATCTCTCTGGCTTCATTTACTGTCGTTGCATCCCAGCAGCTGAGAGTGTGAAGTGAACCCCAACTTATCATGCCACCCCTGCAGCAGACAGGATGTTGTACCTTCAGAGGTGAACGAATCAGCTCTCTGATCTCAGCTGGCTGTCCAGCACTCCCTTATGGATGAAGGTGACTCCAGAGAGTAGCAGTAAGGTTGCACACCTGCCTAGGTTATTTATCTTCTAGGACCCAGGCTACCCTGAATGGAGATGGAGACCGCTACGAGTTAGTGAAAGACCCCAAACCCATCACACACCTTCTTGCATCTCAACATGACATTGCTACTAACAAAGTCCACCAACGAACCATGCAATGGAGTTACAAAAAGAAAATTACAAGTGTTTTGAGTAGATTTATAATTTTGTGTTGGGCTGTATTCATGTCCTTGGCTGCAGGTAAGATGCACCTGCAGGGGACTGGACAGAAAGGTGGGAGGACTCTCTTCCAAAAGAGGCTGGAAGCCCAGGTACCTAATTGTGTAGGTCACTGTCAGGACAAGAGCTGTGAGGGTTGTAGGGGATGGAGAAATGTCAGTTTAACTCCCAGGAGGTCAGAGGGTGAATTCAGGAGAGTGGTCACTAGGGACAGCTCTGGGCATGGGGGCAGCAGGCTAGCTGGGGAGTCAGCCGCCCAAACCTGAACCCTTGCTTTGATTCTTGTTTTATTTTATGTGTCTCTGTGTGCCTGAGTGTGTGTCTATGTACCACATTCAGTCAAGCACCTTTGAAGGCTAGAAGAGGGCATTAGACTCCTGGCACTGGAGTTACAGTTGGTTATGAGCCACCATGTAGTTGCTGGGAATTGAACCCAGATCTTTTGGAAGAGTAGCGAGTGATCTTAATCATGGAGCCATCTCTCCAGCCCCCTTGCTTTGATTCCTAATCTGCTGAGAGATCTTGGCTAAGTTGTACAACAGGTTGGGTCTCAGGGTCCTTATCTCTAAGGTGAATAAATGGTTATATTTCATGCTAAAATTGTAAAGAAGGTTACCTGAGATTAAAAAAAAACATGAGGTGCTTAGACAGTGCTGTCTCATGGAGCGCTCCGAGATGCCGAAAATGTCCTCTGGCTGCTTTCTGTAGTAGTACTTAATTGCATCGTAGCTATCAAGTATTTGAAATTGGCTGGCAAGGCTGAGGAACGACAACTGTATTTGCTTTTGTTTCAGTTAATTCAATATTCAGTGTTCCACGTGGCTGCTGGCTGCCTTCTTGATTATCACAGGATGAGCACCATGCCACACGAGGAAGAAGAACTCGATGAAGGCTGCCGTTGTTAAAGGAAGAGTGAGCCAGGCAGTCTGGAACTACTAGACCTCCTCCCAAACCATACTTCTTGGGAGGTTCAAAAAGATGAAGCAATTTGAGTGCAGGTACTCGGTTTTTCAGCTTGTGATTGGAACCATATGGCTTGCTGGAAGCAGAGCTCCAAGAAAGACCCCTGCCCCCTTGAACATTTCTGAGTTAGCTTCTAAAGACAGGACAAATTGGAGACATGTATTAAATGCCTAGAACTTAGGGTAGGAGCAGAGAGATGAAGAGTAAGGTTAAAGAAGGAGCCAGATTGGAACCTGGCCAACTCCCTCTATTTCCTTCACCTGTCTCCTCCCTTTGAGGCAGCTAGGCAGAACCTGGAAGGGCCAATGGAAAACTGTGTTTGAGTCCGATCTGCAGCGACCTCTTGTGGCTACCTGAAGAACAGTTGCCCTAGGAGGATTTTTTTTAAATTAACAACCAAATGCCATGGCTTTCTTCACCCATCCATCCATTCAACCACTCACCTACCCTTCCTTTCACCTTTCTTTTCAACAATCCTTCCAGCCAACAAACATTTTCAAAGGTCTTCTCTTATTCCCAGTCCATCTTTGCCTCCCTGAGCTCAGAAAAAGAAGGCATATATTAGAATACAGTCTTTGTGCTTCTTAAGGCATTTCCCCATTATTCTGTTTATCATATGGTATTGAACCTGTTTATCATCTTCCTCTACTTAATGTTTGGTCTCTTCAAAGTCAAATGTGGGATCCAATTCATCTTTGTGTCTCTAGTCCTAGCACAGCGTGTGATGTTCAAGATACATCAAAGCATAGTTCCTAAGAGTGCTAGAGACAGAAAAATATGTACTAAAGTCTTGACCAAGCTGCTTAGACGGGGGAGCACCTGAGATGAAGGTCAGATTTAAAATTTTTACCATGGTAACAACGACACCCAACTTTTAACATTGTGCAGAGAACTCACTTTACATATGGAATATCTTGTATTTTCACTGTCCCTGTTCGCTTCTGCAATTGGACTCTCATATGCCTCCTTATGAGCCTTACACGTCCAAGGATACTCTACCCTTTGCCTCCCCTGAATTCAGCCATGCACATCTCAACTGGATCTCTTCACTGGATGCTTTTGAAAGATGCTCATGTTTCTTTCACCCGAAGGCCACTCCATACAAGCCAGCTGTCCTTCCTTTGTTGTCACACTTGTCTTGTGTGACATAGCCGTTCTGTGTCAGGATGCCACAAATGGCTGTAGGTGTTATAAGATTCTGGTCCTCTCAGTCCTCAGAGCATTTAGGTAAGGCCATGTTTCTAGCTGTGATCAGCTTTACTCAGTTACTAAATGTTATATTTAAAGATTTTTGTGATTTTTTTATATTTTATATTTATTAGTGATATTTTAGTTGTATTTTAATAAATAAAGCTTGCCTGAATATCAGAGTGCAAAGCTAAGCTACTATAGGCCAGGGACTGGTGGCACACACATTTAATCCCCCAGGACTTGAGAGACAGAGGCAGATGGATCTCTGTGAGTTCAAGGCTACCCTGAGTTACCCAAGATCCAGATGGTGGTGACATCACACACCTTTAATCCCAGAGCTAGCGAGGTGGAGACAGAAGTGATGTGGAGAGGAATATAAAGGGGAAGAGACAGGAACTCAGTGGAGTGTGGAGGCTGAGGATTCATGGAGACAGGATCTCTCCCCTTTGATCTAAAGATTTGGTAGAGGTAAAAGGTCTCTCTAGTGGTTGACTGCTTTGCTTTTCTGATCTTCAACTTGAACCCCAATATCTGTCTCTGGGTTTTTATTATTTGTGCTACAGATAATCTTGGGGCTAGAGAGATGGCTCAGCGTTGATGAGCACTGGTTAGTCTTCCAGAACTTTGATTCTATTTCCAGCATCCATATGACAACCTAGAACCATTTGCAACTCCAGTTTCAGAGGATCCAATGCCCTTTAATGGCTTCCATGGGTGCTGCATGCATATGGTGCATAGTCAAACATGCAGGCAAAACACCCCCCCCACACATACATGGTGTGTGTGGGGTGCTTCTGTCTATGTGTTGATTTATTGGTTAATGAATAAAGAAAAGCTGGCTTGGCCTATAGCATGGGAGGAGAAAAGCAGAGTTAGGAGAAGCCATGGATTCGCTGCATGAGACAGACGCTGAGAACTTTAGCTGGTAAGCCACGTGGCGATACACAGATTAATAGAGATGGGTTAGTTTAGGATGTGAGTTTAGCCAGAAATACCCTTAAGCTATTGGCCAAACAGTATTGCAAATAATATGGTTTTCTGAGTGGTTATTTCATGGCTGGGTGGCTGGGACGAACAAGTGACCCTTCCCCCAACACACACACACTAAATAAAGGGGAAAAATTTTTAATTTTTTTTAAAAGACAGTCTTATGTGCCACAGAGCAGCAAAAATGCTTGGAGAACCCTTAGGTGTCCTTGCTGCCTTCCTGTCAACTCAACCCAGCCTGTCTGTCTGTCTCTGGCTTCCATAACACACATCACTAGTATATCAAGTCATCAGCCTTGATCTCATGTCATTTGAGGGAACATCAACATTGTTCCCGTTCATTGTTTCTCCCTTCTTTAAGACCAGGACACAATTGTTTTCTCACTTGTCTCCCATCTCTGTAGGGAACTTTCCCACCATCCCCTGCAGGCACAGCCTCCCTCCTCCAGAGATTTTGAAAGAGCTGTGCAGACTATGGTCACAGGTCCATTTTCCTTCTGTCTTGTGTTCTCTAAGCAGTCTCACCTACGCCACAGATTAAAGTACTATCTGTGGTCCAGGAACTCTCCACCATGTCTTTCTAGTCCCAGGTCTAACCAAATGTCAGATATGAGTGTCCGGCTACTTCTGTACAGCTGCATGCAGGCATTTGACTTAACCTATAGAGACTGAATCCTTTCTCCCTGGTTAGTCTTCACTGTCAACTGAGCGGGATTTAGAATCACCATGGAAATCTATCTGCATACAGGTGTGTCTCTGAGGATGTTCCCCCAAACATTAGCCAAGAAGGATATCCACATTGAAAGTTGGCAGCACCGTCCCAGGGTCTTGGGTCCAGCCCGAGGAAGTGTGTGGAGCAGCAGGAAACATCTATGGTTCTGATGGCAGACAAATGTGATTGGCGGCCTCAGACTTCTGCAGCCATGTTTTCCTTGCCACGATGGATTGCATCCTCAAAGCACGAGCCCAAACAGACCTTCCCTTCACTAAGTTGCTTTTGTGATGTATGTCATCACCACGATGAGAAAGGTAATATACCTCCTCACCTGGTTCTCTCCTAGAATTTTCTGTGTGAGCTAACAGGGCCACTTATCCCAATTCGAAAGTCAGGAATCCAGTGCCTTGATTTTGGCTATAATCAAAGTGCAAATGAGCCAGCGAACATGCTGTTACGAACACACCCGGCACTATAATCTAATAAATCCCCTTTGTACTGTACATTCATTGTATTTGTTCTGTCTCTCTAGAGACTTCTTCCTGTCCTGACCACTGCCTGTGTTGGGCACACGTATAACCTGCCTTAGCATTGGCACCTTCGTCTGTTGGTACAACCAACCACCTCTTGCATTCCTTCTCTCTCAGGGCTGTGTGTTTCTGGAGGGTACACACCAAGTGTGTCCTGCTCCTGCTGCACCTCGACGTCTGGCAGAATTTGTGTTCACCAAAAACAAAACAATGGCTAACATAGAGTCCCCCTCTTTGCGCTCCTGCTTCTGCATAGGGACAGTGTGGATGGCTGTTAAGTTGTTGGAATGGGGGGTGGTGAGGCTGCCATCACTGAAGTAGGAGTGTGCCTGTTTGGAGTGCACTTCAACTTCGCCTGTGTAGCTCCTTGGACTCACAGCTCCGTGTTCCTCACTTTTCCTTTGTGCACTCTTTCCACCCCTCCTCCTATGAACCTCCGCAGGTAGTATGCTAAGCATCGCCTGTGTGCTTCAGATAGGACACCTGTCATGAAGAGCACGTGGTTACGAAGAACAGCATTAATAATTTGGGACTGGCTTCATAGAAGGGGCTGAACACTGCTGGAGGCTTATTCTTTGGAGATCGAGGAAGAAAAGCATATATAATTAAAGTGATAAATTGGATTTTTTTGGCTTCTCTGTTTACTGCTGTCAAACATAATCTATTTCATGCATTTATACAGAATGTATAAAATAGTCCAGAATTAATTTTCTTCAGTTTGCTTATTTTCCACTCCAGGTCCCCAGGTAGATGTACAACCTAGATAGGGCGAGGAAGACCGTAAGACTTGTGTATTCAGAGGAGATGGCAGTGGAAGATTTAGCACACTGAACCCCAGGAGTTGGTGACACCCATGAGCAGGCAAACAATAGGAGAGGTAATGACTGTCTGGGGAACAGTTTGAGACCTGGAGCGGATGGAACAGAGTGAGCATCCCAACTCAGTCTAGTGAGCTGTGGGGCTTGGACTCCAATCTCCTTCCTTTTCTTCAAGTCCCTCTTGCATCCACTGGTCCACTGCTCCCTTTTCTCTCTCCTGTGTTCTTTCCCTCTGCATATGGATGCAGATAAACATCCCAAATAATCTCCTCCTTTATGTCCTTGTCCCTAGTGCTCACCTCATTGTCCTCCTTTCCTCAGAGTTAAGCTTCTCAAGAGACCCACCCTTCAGTCCTCTCCCTTGTCAATCACAGGCCCCCTGGCCTCCGTGCTTCTGAAGAGCCCCCGCTCTACTGAATTGCTTTATCAAAGCCACAGACTTCCATATTGTCAGCTCCAAAGGGAGGGGGAGATTCTCTGCCTGGGCTCTGTTTATTTGGTTATGCAGCAGCATTTTCATCAATTGAACACGGCTTCCAACTTGAAACATATTTTTGGCTTGGCATCTCTCATGGTCCCCAACAGCCCCATTCATTCTTCTGCCTTGTTAAGTCTATTTGCTGGGTTCTCTTTTCCCTACTCTTAAATAATGGGGTGCTTGGAGTTTGGTCCTAGCCTTCTTTTGTTAATTTACACTGTCCGATAGCATGGCTTTGAAGAATACACCAGTGACACCTAAATTTATACCTCTTGACCCTACTTGACCTTTCCCACGGACTTCTGAAATGAACACACAATTGCCAGCTCCGTCCCTCCACTTTTGTGGTCTATAAACAATGAGATGAAATTCCTCCTCCTCCTCTTCTTGCTAGGAAGCACCCACTGACCCACCCTTTTTACTGCCCTTCTTCAACTACCTTTTCTCCTCTCAGGGCCTCTCTGCCTACTGCTTAAATAAAACCTCAGACATGCTTCACATCGAATCTTTGGCCAAGTTCCATCGATTCCTTTTTCAGAGGGTGCCACAGATACATGTCCAGGCACCACGACTGGGGTTCCAGCCTTTTGCACCCATTACTATAAAGAAATCTTCGTGTGTCCTCTCACCCTGCTCTTAGTCTGCTTCCCCCACTTCACGCACAGAAGAGTGACCCATCCATAGTGCTAACAGACCAATATAAGGGCTCCTCCGCCTAAAGCCCCAAGGTCTCTGCATTACACTGAGAACAATGCCTCCATCCCACCCCTGCACCCTGCTTTACAATATCCTGCAGCACTGCTTCCCTCCTCCCTGAGGCCACACCCCTTCTCCATGGGTCTTGTCTCTTAAGTCAAGCAGCTTTGAACACTCCTTGTAGCTTTCATTTGCACGGGCCTCACCCTCACCCCATCTACCATCTCTTCCTCCACAAATAAATACAGCAAACAATAATGAAAACATTAGATAATAAAACAGTAGAAGACTATAAGGAGTGTCTAGGCCTCCACCGCCCAGCTTTTTAATTATAAATTTTGGTCACATTCACTTTGGGTAATTCTTTCTTCCTCGTTACTTACTTGCCTCCCTTCTTTCTTGACCATTTTTGCAAGGCAACCCAGGCTGGCCTCAGTTTCCCGGAGGTCCACATCCACTCTGCCTCCTGAGTTCTGGGGTTACTGTAGTGAGCCCTACTTTTTCTTTCTCTTAAAGAAACAAAGTCCCGTGCTTCAGCCAAGGTCCCATGTGGTTCTCCACTCCCGTATCTGGTATTTATTCTTCTCACATCTGTTTTTGCAGTCATGACGTGTGTGTGTGTGTGTGTGTGTGTGTGTGTGTGTGTCCACCCACAATGGTGTTTGGCCTGCCTGCAACTTTCTGTAACTGGTGCTTGAGAGAGAGAAGACTCCAAGGCTCCCCCTTTTCCTCAGCATGGGTTGTTGTGGGGTCTCCTTTTTCCTCATGGCCAGTTGGCCACCAGGCCTGGAGGACAAAGGGACCACGCTAGTGCAGGGCTATGTACAGCCTGTGAGTACTGCAGAAACAGCTTACCAGGAGACGGTTTCGGTGAGACAGCTCAACCTTATTTTAGAGTGAGGAGACATACGGAGGATGAGAATGGTGGCTGGGACATCACCCGATTTCATTAAACAGCAGGCTCCTATTATAACAGCCAGAGCACAAGCCTAATTACGGCAGCAGAGGGGAGTGCATGCAGGGAACTGTGTCAAGGGTCACGCCTGAGGTAACTCTGGTATCCAGGCTCAGGACCAGCTTCCACATAAGGTCCTGGGGGAAGCCCATCCTGCGGGAAGGCTACCATCTTGCGCTGAACTCAGAGAGAGCTGTCCCACCATGGCGGGCTGCAACTTGGGTCCAGCAGGGTTCCCCCACGGGTTGTGATATGTAACGGACACATGTGGTTTTCTGTTGCCATTGACTGTGGTAGAGGATTTCACTGGGTGCGGATGTCCAACTCACATGTTCCCCTGATTGTGGATAATGGTGCCCTTTTCAGTTTTGGCCATTGTAGACAAAGCTGCAAAGACATTTGCACACATTTCCTTGCTTTCGTGCTTGAGTTTCTCTAGGATAAACCTTTAAAAACAGCATTCCTGAGTAATAAATAGGATATGCCTCCCCAACTGTGCTAGATAATGGCACATGGTCTTTAAAGTGGTTGAACAAATTCCCAGACCTAAACTAGCTCAGCATTTCCAGAGCTCCACTTGCACCCCTATGAGCTGCGGGTCTGGTCTGTGCCGCCAGGGGGCATCAGGCACCTTGCCTGGGCAGCCTCCTTCTATCCTGTTAGAAAGATCCCGTCAGTGCACAGGATAGACTTCAGTTTATAAATGACCCAGAGATGGGGGGCCTAACCAAACACAAAAGCAAAACAAAACAACAATAATGATAAAAGCAAAAACGTACCCGTCTTGAAGGAAAACGGACCCACATTCATAAACATCCACGTGCTTAACATGCAATATAAGTACATACAGGACTAACTTCACGTATCTATTTGTTGTAGATGTTTATTTTTATTTTTTATTTTAATTTTAATTTTTCTAAAATACTTATTTATTTATTATGTATACAATATTTTGTCTGTGTGTATGCCTGAAG
>LOJH01035317.1:318-11151 GCA_001685095.1 Ellobius talpinus | reverse complement strand
GTTCCAGGACAGGCTCCAAAGCTACACAGAGAAACCCTGTCTTGAAAAACCAATTAGGAAGAGAGCTTAAGCAAACCCTCTAGGAATCTGAATTTGTCTATAGTTTTAGGATATGAGAGAGTTCTTGGGACTTTAGACTTTATACCTATGTTACCTATGTGTTGTGATAGGAAAAACAAAAGTTTTTCCCATGCTACCTGCATTTCTAATTCACAGTTAGTAGTTGAAGTGGTAGCTACTGTGTGTTTGTAGTGTTAGACGAGTATGTAAATAGGGAATCTTTCTTCTCAAAGTGGGAGTGCAGTATTCTTTTTTAAAATGCTATGTTGGTTCTGCTAGCCCCTTCTGAGAAAGTGACAATATCAGTGAGCAGCTGCACTAGGATGATTTTGACCTACTCATACTCTAGGAGAGAAATACTGATGTGGGACAAGGGAAGAGGCCATCTTCCTGCAGCCACACACTGGGAAACTGAAACTTCTGCCTTGCATGTTGCTTTCACTGTGTTCTCCTTTGCCATGTTTGGTACTTTTCTTTTATGGTCATTATCATAAATATGAAGCAAAAAGTTAAGTTTCAAAATAATTTATTACATATACTATGTCTGAACCCTATACAACTATCATCTCTAACAAAAGTGTAAGCTCAATGGATTTGAATAGTACTTTGAAATTAGATACTATATTCAGGCCTTCCTAATTTGGACTAACAAGTTAGTTTAGTATGAATCCTTTCTAATTATTAATTTTAATGTAACTATTAGAAAACTATGAATTGACCTTAGAATACATATATTCTTGCCACTTGCCACACTTGCCACAGAAGGTCCTGTTAAATCTTGGGTATCCTTGGGAAAGTCACATTAGCTTTTCAAGTCAACTTTCATCTTCAAGTAAGTAGAAGTTCAATTTTATGACTTCTCAGATCCTTAAGCTATGAGTAGTTCTGTGGCTTTTCCTTTTTATTTTTTGACACAAAAAATTGTATATAACTGGCTATTGCTTTAAAAAAATGCTTCAAATTTGCTTTATGTTGACATTCATGGGCTTAGCCAACAATTTAGGTGGTGTATAAGAATCAGTGGCCCGGCCTTTTTCTGATTTATTATGCATTTTGAGTTCATGAAGTCCAAATTAAGATTTTCTTTTATATGTCACCATCCTTTTTAAGTGTTTGCTAAAATTACATAAATAAGAACTTTTTATCAGCAGCTAAAACCATGTCTGATTTAGTTTAATCCTTTTTCTTCTAGTAACCTTATTTTGTTTTTATTTTTTAAAAACATTTTACATCTCATTTTCTGTTTCAACATTATGCATTCAGATATTGACAGCATTTGGTAAGCATATGTGCCATTCATTGCCATCGTTTGGATTTATAAGTGGTACTGCTTCTCTTTGGTGTGCACATGCTAACAGATGTAGTAATAATTAGACTCGCTTTTTAAAATGTGAGTCCATTTGTGTTCATGCAAGAACTTTCCTTATATTCTAGGACGAAAACATACCAAACTCATTAGTGACATGAGTCATCCAGATGACTTACTTTAATAAATGGTGCTTCTAGTGGAATAGTATGTTTCCCTCTTCCTTTATCAAACCAGTGAACTCCCTGTTTTGATGCTGCATGGTAATGAACCCAGCCAACCACAGATGTGGTGTATCTATCCATGAAAGTCTAGCATTTTGACTTAATCTTAACAACCAAGCCATTTTCCCAAATAATTCACAAAAAGATCTTTAGCAGTTACATGCAGGATTAAACCTGATTTTTTTTTCTTCAGCAGACTTGTTTATTTATGGTACATATAATTTTTAAATGTTTTTCAGATATATGGAAACTGGACATTTGGGACCATTGTTTTTACAGTCTTAGTATTCACTGTAACTCTGAAGGTCAGATTTATTTATTCAAATTTATTTTGCATAATCTTTGTCTCTTAATATTTGTGTTACTATATGTTATCTAAGCCCTTGTCTAAATGCTTACTAAAATGTATGTGATGCTAGGGGTTTTAGTATTTGTATATATTTCTTATTTTTTCTAGTACGTGTTCTGTTATTTTATTGAAAATAAAGAAATTCGGACACCATACTTAATGGAAACCTTAATCTTAAGTGATTTCTCCTTAATCACTGGATTGTTTTTTATTTTTTGAAAAGTGTTTCATTCGGTATATTCTGATCATGCTTTTTCCCTTCTCCGATTCCTCTCAGATCCTACCTACCCACTTAGCTCCTTGCTGTTTCTTTTTCTCTCTCTTTGGAAAACAAACAGACAAACCAAACCAAAACTCAGAAACACTTAGAAGCCAGAAGGGGAAGTAGGCATGGATTCCCACCCCTAACCAAGAAGCTGTCTGCAATTGATACCCACTTGCAAAGGAAAAATTAACTGTTGCTTTTAAGGCATTATACTAAATTATATATAAACAGGCTGAAAGTTTGTAAATATATATATATATATATATATGTATACTATTTCTATGAGAACTTGTATTATAGGGCTGAAGAGATTGCTCAGTAGAGGACTTGCTTAGTTTTGCAGAGGATTGGAGTTCTGTTCCTAGCAGCCATGTTGCAAGGTTCACAACTGCCTGTATTATCAGCTGCAGGGCATGCAACACCCTCTTTGGTATCTGCATACATGTGCACATACATATAAATAAAATATAAATATTTTAAAACTTTTATATATTTTTATATGTATGAATGTGTTACCTACATGTATGTCTGAATACTACATGCATAAATGTCCAATTAGGCCAGAAGAAGGCAATGATCTCCTTCAGACTGAAGTTAGAGACAGCTGTGAGCTGCCATGTGGGAGCTAGGAATTGAACCTGGGTCTTCTAGAAGAGCAGCCAATACTCTTCAGGCCTTGAATCATTTTTTAAAGATTATTTATTGTGTATACAGTGTTCTGCCTGCATGTATCCCTGCAGGCCAGAAGAGGGCGCCAGATCTCATTATAGGTGGCTGAGAGCCACCATGTGGTTTCTTGGAATTGAACTCAGGACCTCTGAAAGAGCAGCCAGTGCTCTCAACCTCTGAGCCATCTCTCTAGCCCCTCTTAAGTGATTTTTAATTGAAAAAAGCTTGAGTCTTTAATAAATTAGCATTTATTTAAGAATCCCTAGTTGGCTCTAAAAGAATTTTAGTCCTTAAGCCACTTAAATAAGTGTCTGTATACAAGATATTTATGCAAAAGAGCATGGTGGTAATACAATTTTATAATCTATTAATTACTGACATTTACCCATATGTTTGTTTGTTAATGAAGTATATAAAGATATGTGACAGGAATAGGCCTGATTGTATCTATAGTTCCTGAATTTGGGAGACTGAGGCGAGAGGAACCAAGAGTTCCAGGCCAGCCTGGCTTGAGTGCAAGATCCTTTCTAAAAAACAAACAAAAGTCAGTGCAACAGAAGAATTGGAATTTTGGCAAAATCATTGTCATTCATATGTAGCCATGTAGTAATGCTCTAAAGCTCTCTTAAATGCTGTAAATGCTGTCCTTGAAACTCATGAATTCGGATTTTCATAGTTGAAAGCATAATTCATCTGATCCTTCTAGTAATATTTCACATGGAATCAGGTTAAATCAGAATTGAGAAATAACGTTGTCATAGGACTTCTGTTTTCTCTATATTTTTGTTGTAATATTTTCATTATTCATCTGTAATTCAGTAATATCATAGAACTTTACTCTGTGTATGCATATTTCTATTCCAAGGCATGCCTGTGGAGGCCAGAGGACAATGTGTCCTTCCACCATTTGGTAATGGGGATTAACTTTTCAGGCTTACCAAGCAATCATTTTACCTACCAAACCATCTTGCCAAGAATTTTTTGAAGGACTTTAAATAAATTCTACAATTCATCTCAGGCTAGCCATTTCATAACTATGTGTCCTTAGACAAGTAACCTCACTTCTCTGTATTTCAACTTGTATAAAATAAAGCTAAAAGTAGCACTTCCCCCATCTTAGAGGGTTTTGTCATAGGTCACTAATGAAAACAAAATATTTGAATGGAAGTGTCTAGAATGTATCAGTGCTAACTGTTAACTATTATTATGTTTCATAAAATCATGATTTTTCAATGGAAGTGCCCTGCTTTTCCCAGCTTAATGTCCTAGTCCTTTGCTTTATACTTAAAGTCAGCCTCATTGCAGCACGTGTGGCTCCTGGTATCCACTCCGTCCTCTTTTCAAGAGTACTATTGTATCATTTTCCCCTAGCAGGCCAGAGTGGGAACTCAGGATTTGTCTGCATCACAATGTTATCAACATCTTTTTATGAATGAGAAATTGTAACAGAGCTAAGGACCATGGAGTCTCTGCAAATAAAATTAAATGCTCTGGTTGTTACCCTGTGTGAGCTAGAAATTTTAAGCAAGTGCATGAGATGATACTATTTCTAGATCACATTTGAAAACCAAAGGTGTCACAATCTAAAAATAAGGTCACTTTCAATCCTTATAGAAACATGCGATTTTTAAAATGTAAGGCAATTATTTTTATTAATTTAATGGAGTAGATAATGGTTTTGTAGTTGGAAATCTGTACCCATGGTTCATTGCTCCATAGTTTATGATGCATAGAAGTAGTTGCCTCTACATATAGTGACTCTCACCTATTCATTCTTTTATAGCTTCTGGTCTGCTCTTTTTAGCTACTCTTCCTCTCCTGGTTTTTGCCATACCTGCCTCAACCAACTAGATCTCATTTGCCATTATATCCCTGGTCACTATTACCTGAAGACTTGGGACTTTGGCCTCCTAGTTATTACCAATGCTTCATTCGTCACCTGTCACTCAATAATGAGACAGCTATAGCCCTCTACCTACAAATTACTTGATTTAACTACACTTCCATGCCTGTACTATAGAATTTAGAGAGCTCACAGCAGCACTCAGCATTCTTATTTTAGTACTTTGAAAAGCCTAGCTTCTGCTCTTTTAGTTATATCCTCTTCTAAAGCCATGGCTAAGGCGAAATCCTCCCATAGCTATTGCATCTGTATAAATTATCAGATATCATAATGTATTACTTAGTATATTTTGTGCCTGTCAAAAAATACTTATGTTGTATCTTTTCAGCTCGCCTTGGATACCCGATTCTGGACATGGATAAATCACTTTGTGATTTGGGGTTCTTTAGCCTTTTATGTTTTTTTCTCATTCTTCTGGGGAGGAATTATTTGGTAAGCAGCTGTACATATGTGAGCAATATTAAATAACAATATGTACGTATACTTTATATGTAAAACATACTTTTAAATTTTTGACTATATGTGATATCTAAGATGGCTAATCTTTGATATTAATGGACTAGAGGTTACTTATACCTTGTAATGTTGCTACTTTGAGGTAAAATTTCAAAGTATATTATTAGTCCATTTATTTAATTCAAATATTGAATTCAAAAATTCATTCAATATTTGTATAGCCTTTGCCCAAATATTTAAATTTATAGATATATTATCAGCTCTCTGTGAAATAAAATAATTAATAGCCTTATTATGTGATTTCCACTAGAAATGCTCCTCCTATGAAATTTCAACCTGATAACAATGGCTAAAACTTACATTATTGTCCATTTAGACCAGTGTTCTCAATCTGTGGGTGATGCCCCCTTTGAGGGGTCATATAACAGATATTTACAATTCATAACAGTAGCAAAATTACACTTATGAAGTAGCAACAAAGTAATTTTATGCTTGGGGTCACCACAACATGAGGAACTATATTAAAATATCACAGCATTAGGAAGGTTGATAACCACTGATTTAGACCCTATTATCATTTAAGTGATAGCATTTTCCTTCAGTATTTATAGGAGAGGCAGGATCACCAGAAGTTCAAGGTCACCCTGAGCTACATAGTGAGTTTGATGCCATCCTGAGATACAAGAGACCATGTATCATCTTTTACATCCTCAAAAAGGGAAAGAGTTTCTCTTTTGAAAAGGTATTTAAGATAAAATCCTTTAAAAAACATGATCAGGTGTGGTGGACCATACCTTTAATGTCAAAATTGGGAAGGTAGAGATACATAGCCTGATCTATGTAGTGAGTTCCAGACCAGTAAGGGCTACATAGTAAGAAATTGTCTCAAAATAAAACACACACACTGAATCACTTACAAAGTGTGTAATTATAGCATGTATTTGGCACCTCTATAGTTAATGATTAAGAAGCAAAACTGAAGAAAATACTTGTTTCTTTAGTATTATGTAACTAAAACAAAATTTCCTAACTGAATGCAATATGTAGTTGTCTACCCAGAAAAATTCTTTGACACTGAAATCAACTTCTAAAAGTTAGACAACTTTCCATAATAATGAAATATTTCTATAACCTAAACAATTTTAACCCTTTATACAGACTTTTTTTCATTAAATCATTTAAATGAAAATACTTTGTCATATTTACAGTGATACCTACTGAAAATAAAGTACAGTAGTCTTCCCTTGTTTATGGTTTCGCTTGAGGGTTTCACTTGTTCTCAAAGAACCATAGACTACTAAAAATAATATAAAAACTCTAGAAATAGGCAATTCATTAGTTTTAAATGTAGTTTTCGGTAGTGTGATAAAATTGCACCTCACCCAGCTCTGTCCTGCCAGAGACATGAATCATCCTTTGTCCCTTGTACTCAAGCCATATATACCACCTACCTGTAAATTGCTTAGTAACTATCTCACTTTCAGGTCCGCAGTCATGGTAGCACAAAGCTTGTATTCGACTGGCCCTTATTTTGGGTCAACAAAGTATAAGCATAATGATGCTATACTTTGCTTATTTTTTCATTATTGTGTTATTATTGTTGGAAACTGTCAGCAGAGGGTACTAATCATTAGCTTCAGGTACCCACTAGGGTTCTTGCACATATATCATATAGATAAAGGAAGATCAAATATTTGTTTTATTTTGTTTCTTGTAGTTCTGTGCTTAAGCAGAATTGCTCAGGTTAAGCTACACATGAATTTAAATTATAAAACAACCAACAAAATGGGACTGGAAATTATATAAAACTTTAGCTGAATTACAACTAATTGCTCTGGACATGTTTTACACAGAGACATTGAAACCCAACCCTCCTTTTTAAGATAAAAAAAATTATTATGTGGTATATGTGTGTGAATGGGTTTGTGCATGTAAGTACAATGCCTGTGGAGGTCTGAAAAGAAACTAGTTCATGAAGTGTGATGCATGATCAATGATCTAATAAAAGAAGCAAGTAGTTATTAACCTGGA
The DNA here is from genome assembly GCA_001685095.1 of Ellobius talpinus. NCBI lineage: Eukaryota > Metazoa > Chordata > Mammalia > Rodentia > Cricetidae > Ellobius > Ellobius talpinus. Next base: position 3,888 of record LOJH01035317.1, on the reverse strand, counting down.
GTTCTTGAGTTCCAAATCATTTATGATGATCTGGTATGCATCCTGACCTTAAGCAGCTACTGTCTTCACCTCAATTTAAAATAATACTTTAGATAGGAAGATTATGTGTTATACAGTTTAGAGGATAAGGGAGATAGGATGTTGTTTCTTAACTCTATTTAACAGTTCAGTGGAGGCCTGGAGGTGGTGTCACATGCCTTTAACCTCAGCACTCATGAGGCAGAGGCAAGCAGATCTCTGAGTTTAAGGCTAGCCTGATCTACAGAATGAGTTCCAGGACTACTAAGGCTACACAGAAAAACCCTCTCTCAAAAAACTAAAAAGTAAAAAATAAATAGAACAGTTCAGTGAATGATTGAACATAAAATCCAATTTCAGATGGAGTCTCATGGATTTGGGATTCTAAGGTTTACTATCTTATTAACAGTTATAGTCTGCCATCTGTCTATCTCCTGGGCACAAATTATTATTCAGTATATGTTTGCAGAAAAGAAGACTAGATTCCTCTCAGTTATGAGTGACTGTAGACTGTACAGTTCTTTTTCATATTTTTGCAGAAGTTTTAAGGGGATAATTCATTTTAAAAAGTTAGATTTATGGATGAGCAAAAAATCCTCATTTTAATAAGGCAGCTGAAGAAATAAATGCTTATTAGGTTGGAAATTAACTTCATTTCTCTTAAATATCTTTAAGCTCTGGCATTTTCCATTACATATATTCACCATTTAGAAGCTTTATAATTGATTGGAGGTTTGTTTCCAAGTCAGATGAATTTTATTTTTTTTCTCTTTGATTCACATCCCTTTTCTTTCTAAATGTTTGTTAAATGAAATTTGTGTAATGTTTTGGGGACATTCTAGAGAAAATAATTTTTTTCATGTGTGTGAGGAAGATTCCTTTTAAATGCAAATGACAGGAACTAATTTGGTTTTCTTTTCTGTTTTCTTTCCATCCCAGGCCTTTTCTGAAACAACAGAGAATGTATTTTGTGTTTGCTCAAATGCTGTCTTCTGTGTCCACATGGTTGGCCATAATTCACCTAATATTTATCAGCCTTTTCCCTGAGATTCTCCTAATAGTAGTAAAGAATGTACGAAGAAGAAGTACCAGGGTAAGAACTACATTTATGTTCTAGTCTAATATTTGGAAGAGGCTTCACTGTCACCGTGAACTGAAAACCTTATTTAGAGAACTGCATTAGTTACAGCATGTTAAACCCCTCCTTGCAGGTTCATCACTTAATTTCCTCCTCTGCATAAAAAGTATAGTAAAAACTTCGTTATCCAATGCAGGTGGTAAGTAGATTCCTTAATAGTGTTCTATGTGATCTTTAGTAATCCATATGGAGTATCTCATATGCTCCATATGGAATTTTTAAAGGGAAAAAGACTTTATTTTGTATTTATCTCAGAATTAATTTTCATATCAGGAATTTCCACACCAACATTTCAGCTTTGACCTTAGAAATTTCCCTGTGGATTGTTTGCCGATTTTTTTTCAGTTGATAATCGTAATTTGCCTCTTTCAAACCTGTCCCCTTCCTCTGATTATAGTGCTGCTTAATCTCTGTGTTGCTTCTAGCCCTGTCCCCTAGCAGTATATTTCAACCAAAAGAGAATTCCTTGGATGTGGTTTTAACATCCTTACTCTTCAGGACACACTTGTGAAAATTTATGATAGTTTCTAAGTGTGTTTGTATTGTTAACTATTAAATTATATTTCTGCGAAGAGAAGTTATTTCCCTCTGGCACATTGCCTGATACCTTTTAGACATTTCTTTAAAAGCTTTTAAGTGAAAGGGTTAGAATTGCCTTAAAAACCAATGGCAAATTTTTACCAGCAGATTAATTAAGTATATCCTATTCCTGCCAACACTTGCTCACTTTGTTAAAATAAAGTCCTGTTTCCTTCATATTGATTATCAACTAGCTCTTAGAACACCACTAAGGCAGTATTTTTTTGAAATACTCTAGTCATGACCACCTGATATAGTTAATCAAATTATCAACCAATTGAACTACAAAGCTGGTATATCAGGGGTTTTCCTGCATATTGAATTACAAAACCAAGTTGCTTGACATTATGTAAACATGAAGATATGAAATTACTAAGTCTTCAAAAGTATTTTAAAGGGGGCCTAGGAATATAGCTTTGAAAACATTCATGAAACTCTAGGTTTAATCCTCAGTACTGGGGGGAAGCAGTATATAGCTAGGTGGTCAGAATTGCTCTGAGCTTCCTATTTTTGTGTGGTTTATGGGATAGGATGATCATAATTTTAGTATAGATAAGCTGTATTTGTTTACTCTTTTAATCCTTCCAACGGCCTTTTACTAGCTCCATTGAGCCTGGTTTTTAGTTTTAGGATGGAAAGTAGTATTGATGGAACTGTTTTCTTCCTGACTGGCTCAAATGGCAATTTTCATATAGCCAAATTGAAAATGATCAAGTAAGACAAAGGGAAGGAAAAGAGAAAGAAGAAAAATGGCTCAGGGACTGCAAATATATGTCAGTTGGCAGAATATGTTCCTAGTTTACATGAAGCCCTGGGTTCCATCCTCAGCATTACCTAAAATCAATATAGTGGCCCATACCTGTAATATGCAACAAGAGGATCACAGTTCAAGGTCATCCTTGGCTAAACCCTGAGACCCTGTGGGAGGGAGGAAGGGAAGATCCTTTCTCAATACAGAATTTACAAAGGAGGTTCTCTTGCATAACTCTTCTAATTTTTTTTACTCTGAAAAGAACATTTTGGGCTGCTTCTAATGTTTCTCTTTGGGATAATAAAGCGCATGTTGCAAAATGGCTCACATTCAAGCTTCATGCTCTTAAGGGTAAAAAATTCTCAGAATTCAAAATCTTCAAATGTATCATCCCAATATCTCTTAGGCCCTCTCTAAAAATGAGACACCAGCTGGAATGTCCTGTGATGTTTGTATGGACCATTAAGTGGAAGGATGTTGCTAGGAAGCAATGGATACATAGTCTCAGAGCATTTTTATTCCATGTAGACAAGAGATTCCAAATTTCAACTGAAAGCATAGAATGTTGGCAGTGGGTCAGCATGAAATTTTTTGTGGTTTAAATCCGTGACAGAAGGAATTCTAATGTCTGCTATAGCTTGGCATGAAAATATGCTAGAACAAACAAGAAATTTTCCATAATCATTTTCATTCATTTAGTCATTCATTCATTTATTCCTATCCCTTTTTGAACCAGTAAACATTTGTTGAACCACCTGCTGATGAACATCTCTATATAACCAGTGTCTGAAAGGCTAAATTGTATTTCAGACTCTATAGGATTTTTAGAGTTATAAATGTGTCAGAACAGTTATGAACACTAAACTACACTATCTCTGTGTGTGTGTCTGTGAGGGGGGAGTACAATATATATGAATGCATATAGGCCAACAGAATCATGACAACCATAGGTTACATCAGAGTTCATTAGGCCATTGACAAACAAGCAGAAGCCAACTTTTAAACAAAGCAGAAAGCTCATATTCTCAAACCTTCTGCTCCTCATTTGGACCTTGGGAGCTCAGACCGGTGCTCCAATGTGGGT